>VJMH01005437.1:0-27643 GCA_009835185.1 Aphanomyces stellatus | reverse complement strand
GGCGCACCTAGTGTAGTAGGGTTGTGTCGTCGGATTGTGTGTGCCTCTCGTACGAATTTCCGTGCGATGCGCCCGCGGTAGTTGCGCTGCACGAGCAGCGTGGCGGTCTTGAGTCGGACAAAGGCGGTCCGTGCGCGGCGGCGGCGGACGTGCGCCTGGAGGAGAACGATCTTGGCGCGCGCGGCGAGGTACCATGTGCGTGCTTGGATGCGCCGGACGGTTGCTTGGATGCGCGTCGCGGCGAGCCGCTGGCGGCGCATGAACTTGCGGAAGCGACGGCCGCGGTACGGCGCTTGGACAGCGATCGCGGCAAACCAGAGCTGCCGCCGCTCGTCGCGGATGCGGTGGGGGAGATGGAACGGCAAGTGCGGGCGCGGCGGGGCGAGAAACATGTCGCGGAGGGCACCGCCGACGGGATGGGCATCGTGCATTGCAAGCACATGTTGGAGGGCAAAGTGCCGTCGGACGTGGGGTTGGATCGCGCGGGCGGCATGGTCGCGGGCGTGCCTAGATGGTAGGCGTCGGGCGGTTGTGACAACCAGACGACGTACCAGATGGCCAATTGAATCGTGGCAACCCACTTGACCCATCCCTTGTGGATGAATGCCTTGACCATGAGGTCCATGGCGAGCTTCATGCGCTTGAGCGCCGCCTGCCGCACAAAGTCGCCCATGCGGTCCTTGAAGCGAAATGTCTCAACGACGGCTTTCCACTGAAGCCACGCGGCGCGCTGCTGGTTGACTTCGAATTCGTCGACCCAAAGTCGCATGGACGTTTGGAGGCGATCGCGGCAGTAGCCAATGCCTCCGGGCAGCTCAAAGAGGAATTTGAGCGGGAGGAGGTTGCGTTGTTCGAGGATCTCGGCGCTCATCTGCGTTCGGAGTGCGTGCTCTTCGTCGTGCAGCACGTGCAGCGCGTGCGTCAAGCCTTGCATCGCGACCCTATGTTCCTGCACCGCGAGCGCGCGGATCGTCGCGTGGGTCGTCGATTCGATCGGCGCGTGGAGGATTGCGAGCAGTCGCTTGCGTTTGTATGCGGGGCTGTTGATGTCCAAGTCGTTTGCGTCGGGGGCGACGACGACCAGCGCCGACTGCGGGACGTTGTATGCAATGCTCGCGAGCGGCGCGTGTTTCTTGAAGCTCGAGTCTACGTCGACGAGTCAGAAGATGCCACGGCCAACACGCGCACCCAGGAGGACGGGGTTGATTTCGCCCCATGGCGTGGGCTGGAGCCGACTACAGGTGGGTGTTGGCCATGGGGTCTGTCACGATGACCTACCTCGTCCCTGACGACGACGACGCAGATGCGCGGCGCGTGCGCTGTCGACTGAACGGCAACGCCAGCGGCATCTCGTTCGTGTCGAGCATCTCGAGCATGTAATCGGGTGGCATGACGAAGGGCCGCGGTCGCCCCGCTGACTCGAGCGAGTCACGGTAGAGTTTCGAGGGATAGATGACGTTGGGGGTTGTCGCGAGTGTGTGGGTCACGTGAGCGTCTTTGACGGCGCGAGACGGCCGCTGGATCGTGTGGGCGCGCATGAGTGACTTCGCGTCGTACGAGGGTGGTGGGCGGCGCGCGGACGCCGAAGCAGGAAGCGCCGTCGAATCTGGGCGGTGAAACGGGTAATAGACCTGCGGGACGCCGTAGCCCGAGAACGTTGCGTGAAAGTCATAAAAGGGGAGGTCTTCGCCCGTGGGGGTGAGGCCCATCGTGCGGTTGGCTTCGTCGCCAAAAAGCATCGACCTAGATGGGCACGTCTCCAGCGGTGAGGAGGAAGCCGTCCTACTTCATGGTGGCGGGGCGAGAGCGAGAGGAAGCGCGGACGAGCGTGGCGGCGAGCGATGTGACGGGACGGAGCGGATCGTCGTCGACGCGAGGATCAGATGGCGACATCGCCGCGGCCAAGCTTCGCTTCTACATTCTCCTCGTCAGTGCCAAGTGGCGCAGAGGGGCATTTGTACCCGTGAGTTTGTGGCGCGTGTGACAAGGTCGCTCTGCTTCTTGGCCGACGAATGAGGTATCGTCGCGGCTCTGTCTTCTTGTTGGTTGCGTGATGGATTCGGCGGCGACGGCGGGCGTGGTGGGGCGGCCTGACGTGATGGCGGCGACATGGCGCGGGTGGGTGGCAGCGCGAGAAGTGGCGGCGGTGCGAGGTTCAAGAGCTCCGAGTGGAGTGCCACGACGTTGTCGATGCCATGACTCGGGGCTAGTGACATGTTATCGTTGCAACACCACACATGACGTACCATCCATAACCATGGAAATGACCAAGCAGCAGTTGACATGCATCTTGCGGGATTCGGTCGTGGGGTGCTTGGTATGGCGGCAGTGGTTGATCACCTGCAACAACGAATCCACGAGCATGTCCGACTCCAACTTCATGCGATGTCTCAGTGCGTTGTCTTGGTCCATGAGCAAGCCCAGCGCGCGCGCCGCCACCGCTAGTACGAGGCATGAGCATCGCATGGAGCCAAGGCCACTACCTCGTTCGTGGACCCCGTTGGCTTGGTTCCTCAGGACGCCGATGATGTCGTTGATTGCATACGGCCGCTCGGCCTGCAGCTCTGTCGCGTCCGGCGGCTTGGTCGCGATGGCGCTCACAAACTCGACTACATCTCGCTGCGATGGCTTCTCTGTCAGCGCATGCTTCTTGCGGCCCGCCATCGAAGGCTCAACAACACACGCACGTCCTTTCGGTGGCTTCGAACTTCGAGGGGGGCGTCCGGATATTTTCCGGAAGATTCACTTTGGCGACTCTCGATCTTATCGGTGAGACATCAACCTTGCGCCTTTTGTCTGCTGCACATGTCCCGCGCGAGTACCACCACAGTCGTCTTGATCTCCGCGGCAATTCCTTGGCATCTCCTCCATGTGGAGCCTGCGCGGCGGGCGGCGCATGAGCTAATGCGTGCCGCCCGACTTCTCGTCCGTTCAGACCCACGCGCGCGCCTATATTCGGCCACGTAACCGTGGAGGCGTCCGGATACGATCCGCGCGACCCCCGTTTAGATCTCGCGAGGTCGTTTCGCACACACACGAGAGACGCCGGTTCGCGACGATGAAGAACAGCCGGCCACGCGTGGACCTTCGCATCGTCGTGGATGAACCCGAGTCGGCCGAGTCCAAGTTGGCGGCGGCGGCGACGGCGGCGTCGGATGCGTGGTGGCTCTCGGGCTACCGCCTCCCGCCACCCGGCCATCTCGGTGCGCACTCGGTGCCCGTGGACAACCAAGACGAGCATCTCCATCATCATCGGCCGGATGTGTTTACGACGCCGACGCAAGCGAGTACGCAAGTTGCGCTCCCGCCGTCGTCGTTGTATGCGACGCCCGCAACCAAAGCTGCCGCTGCGTCGACGCACAAGGACGACCCGATGCGGAAACACCTCGGATTTCTCTTGGCCGGCAACAACGACGACGGCGGCGGTGGCGGCGACGATGGCAACAACATGGACGACGACGGCCGCCCGCCGCGTCATGGCCTGGACCGGGCCGTGCCGATACCGTCGCTGCGCCGCGAGCAGCGGCGCGGGGCCGTGCTCCCGTCCATCGCGAGTCTCATTTCGATTTCGCCGCCGACGGCCAAGCGCAGCGCAAGTGCCGTCGACGCCGAGTGCCTCATGGCCGAATGTCGGGCCGTCAAACACTTCAAGCTGCTGTAGACTCCAGTGTGTCTGTCGTCCATTGATATTAAATTACACGAACAAGCGATCCCGCATGTCGTTGTTTCGTCCCTTCTTCTTCTCGAGCTCGGCCGCGATCACGAGGTCCTTCATCGTGATTACGCGCGTCGCTTCGGGACGGAGCGCCGCCACGGCCGCCGCGCGGAAGACGGCGTTGCTCATCGCGTCATTCGAGAGCTCAAAGCGCATGCCAAGTTTGTCAAAGTCCACGTCCTTGGCGAGCGGTGCCGTGGGCGGGAAGAACGAGCGCCACAGCTTCGTGCGCAGCGCCGGCGTCGGCGGCCGCATCTCGACGAGAAATTTCATCCGGCGCGAAAACTCGGCGTCCAAATGCGACGCCGACTGGCTGGTCGTGGCCACGAGGATCGAAATGCCAGGAAACGTGTCGACCATGTCCATGAGCCGCTGCGCTTCGACTTTGAAGCGCGGCGAGTCGACGTCAACTTGACCGTGGACGTCCATGCCAAACATCTCAAAGCCCTCGAGCACGAGGACGGCGTCCATGAGGCGCGCGTCGTCAAACGTCGACTGGAGCGCGCGGCGCGTGTCGGCGGCCGAGTCGCATTGGAGCTGCGCAAAGTGGACGAGCTTGAGGGGGCGGCCAACTTCAAACCCAATGGCCTTGGCGGCGCTGATCTTGCCGACGCCGGCGGGGCCGAGGAGGAGCACCGAGATGCCCTTTTGGTTCTTCTTGTTGTACTTGGTCGTGAGCCCAAAGTCGAAATTCCACTGGCCGTAAATGACATTGCGCGCCTTTTCAAACGATACCACCTCGGCCAGCGTGTCCTTGACGCTGTCGTGGACAATCAGAGTCTCAAGGCCCGTCGTGGGCACGACGCGGTGGTCAAACGTCTTCATGTGCAAACTACCGCGCATTTGAAGGGCGCAGCCCGTCACAATGTCGTCGTGGGTGATGACCGGGTCGGTCGCATTTCGCCCAATGGCCTTGAGCAGCGCCGACAAAATGGCATTCTACGTCCTCAACATGAGCGTCTGGACGACCAAGTGGGGCGTACCTTGATGAACCCGCCCGAGAGTTCGTATTTGAGGGCAATGGCTTCCCAGTCGACGTTGGGGTCGCATTTGAGTTTGTCCGAGACGAGGACGCGCCAAATTTCGCGGCGTTGGATGTGGTCGGGGGCTTTGTATTCAAAGACAGCCGTGATCCGGCGGTGCATGGCTTCGTCCAAGTCGAACGGTCGATTGGTCGCCAAAAAGACAATGCCTACGACGACACGCTCACCGACGAGTCAACAAGTCGCGCACTACCTTCGTAGCGCTCCATTTCCGTGAGGAGCGCATTGAGCAAGCGGTCGCCGCCCATTTCGCGCTGCTTGAAGATCGATTCGCACTCGTCGAAAAACAAAATCGCGTTGCTCATGTCAGCCTCGCGAAAGAGTCCACGGAGGTCGGCGTCGCATTCGCCGCCGCGGTCTTGGCTCGCCTTGCCCTGGAGCGATGGAAAGTCCACGAGGAGGACGCGCTTTTTGAGGTGGTGCGCGACGGCGTTGACCGTCATTGTCTTTCCCGTGCCACTGGCACCGCAGAGGAGCAGGACCAGCCCCGTGCCGTAGCTAAGCGTCTGATCTAGCCCGCTTGTCTTGCGATACGTGCGAAAATGTTCGTAGGCCGTCACGGTCGAGAGGATTGTCTGCTTGTATTCGTCGGGGAGGACGACTTGGCTGAGCTGGACTTTGGGGTTGTACAAGTCGCTCCCTTCCACGAGTTCGTTTATTTCCGTGTCGAGGCCCACGACCCAGTCGAGGACACGGCGGTCCAATTCAACACGTTGGTCGACTAAATCGCCGCCGCTCGAATGCCATCGCCTACGCCATATCGATCAGCATGGAAGAGGCACAAGACGCGAGTACCCGCGGTTGAGTTTTACGAGGCCGCGCTGCAACAGCCGCGCCGATTTGTAAAAAAAGACGCGGTGTGCCACTTGTTCCTGGAACGTATCGCAAAAGACACTCAGGATTTGGTTCACCGTGATGCTCTCGTCCATGCGCTGGACGACCGACGTGTCGACACCTTCGAGCAAGTTTTTGAGCACGGGCGAGATGGTTTTGCCAATGAGCATCACAATCACGTTTTGCTCAAACGCGTTCAATTTGAATTTCGCCGCCATCGCTTCAAGTCGAGGCAATTCCAATTGCGCCGAACTAGACATTGTTGTCATGAGCACGTCACGCAGGATCCCACGTACCGCGTGAGCGTCAGCCGATGCTGCACCTTGCGGTCCTGGACCCGTTGCTTGGCCTTGAGCTCGCGCCGCCCCGCCGTCATCGGGTTGCCATAACTTTCGCCCCATGGCTGTTTCGTCCCAGCCTCCTTCATCTGGTCCTTCACGCGCGCACCAGACGCGCGGATCGCAAACGCCACGACTTGGAACCGGTCTTCCAAGTACTCGAGTTGATTGCTTGGGTTGTACGGCAACATCGCATTTGCTTCCGTGAGCTGATGGATCATGGGTTCGCGCTCGGGTTTCTGCTTGTAGCTCCCGATAAACGATGAAATGTCCTCGTCCTTCTCGTCGTCCACGATTGCGCCGTCGTCTTCGAGCATCGAGTCGTCCTGGTGGTCGTGGTTGCCGTCGTCCTCCTCGTCGTCCTCCGAGACGGGGCCGTCGTCGCGGCCGTCCATGTCCTCCGAGAGCTCGAGCACTTGCTCGACAAAGCAGCCTTCTTCGCGCAACAAATCCTCGAGCGCTGTTTGGCTGACCTTGAGCATGTGGTTAGGCGTGAGCGTGCGACCCAACATGACCCGCACGCAAATGGACGAGAGTGTCAAGATGGTCGTGTAGTTGTCAAGTTCGGCGATGACTGTGCCTTCCTTGACGTGCGCGCGCGTGTCGTCGTAAAATTCCTCAATGTCAATCTCCGAGATGCACGCAAGGCGTTGAAAGTTCATCATCTTGCGATTGCAGTCTTCTTCAATCATTTGTGACCGCACGGTCGTCGACTGGCACCCTTGGAAAATCACCATCAATTGGAACAGCGCGAGTTCCTTCTCCGAGAGTTCGTACACCTTGGCAAGGCGATGCACCTACTCCAAGACGAGTGAGACGAGGACGAGGCAGGATGAGGCGCACCCGCGGCAAGGGCGACGTGATCGCGAGGCGCTGCGTCCCGACCCACGCGACGTAGGCAAGCAGGCGCTCCATAAAGTCCAAGCGCGCAACCATTTCATCGCGGTCGCACTGGTGGATACGATCCTTCGAGTGCTTGTTTTCTTGAAACTGCGTCATGGAATCCGGCTTGGTGGACGAAAGCGCCAATTCCATGTACGACATTTGCTGGAGAAACGTAATGACAAATTTCATCTCCATGAACCAAAACCAGCTCTGGTCCGACGCAATCGGCGTCGTCGCAGGCACCTGCAACTCGTCGCGGAATTCCTTGAGCAACGACGCCAAGTATGGGTACGACTCGTCGAGTTCCTTCAATAGAACGCGCCCGTCGTCCATCTTGATCGGGGCTTCCTGCTTCTTCACGAGGTTGTCCGATGCCTGCTCATTTGTACCGTTTGAGGTCGTGTCTACTGCGCCGTCGTCATGGATTCCTTTGTCCGTGCGGCGTCTCTTATTCGACGGGTTCGAGGTCATCTGCAGCGCGCTTCTTCCCGCGTCCAGTTATCTTGAATGAAACACGATGGATACAATCGGAATTCTAGCTTTTCAGCCAATCAGACGAGCGAATTTATTTAATGGCGCGAGTCGAAGTCCACATGCAGTATAGAATACCCATGTTATTTTAATGCGACGAGGTAAACCCAAAAAGACCTACACTCTCATTTCTAGAAAACAATAAACGGTTCCAGAAGTAGAATGTTGGTTTTCCTTCCAGCAGCATGTATGACACTCGGCGCAACGCCGCGCTCGACGCGTACTTGGCCTCCGTCCAGGACACTCACGAAGACGATCTCGATCCAACCAATGAAGAATGGAACTCGAGGGACGAGGCTCCCTCGAGGACACCAAACAGGCCCACGCTTCTCCATCGTGTCCTTGAAATTTCAGTGCCTCTCATTCGGCGGGCAGCGCCGCCGACGTCAGAGCGCGACGAGATAATGCGCATGGCATGGACGCAAACGCTCCTCGATCCCTCGTTCAGTCTTCTCTCCAATTCGTTTGCTGAGGAATGCACACCTATGCCTCGGTTTATATGGAACAAGCTCCTGCATGTTGGTTGCAGTGGTGCAGTCCTGGCCGTGATCACCGCCGCCTACTTGGGGACCTCGAGCGCCTCTCCATGGCAGCGAACTCTCGCATGCCTCGTTGGCGCCATGTCTCTCCTCCACATTCTCTTTCCCATCTTTGACATTTTGGTTGGTCTCTGTCCTTGACTCTCGTCGTCATGCAACTCGTAGGCCGTCCACTACTTCCGCTTTTTGTTTCGCGCGCAGTGCCACCATCTCGTCCACAACCTCCAGCGAGTCCACGACACCAAACGCATGTTGGAGGTAGGCATCATCTTGCTCGCATGATTCTCTTGCTTTCTCCTCCATCCTTTACAGGCTACATGCAACGAAAGCCTTCGCGCCGTCAAGGCCGCTGCCGTCGCGCACCGCGGGTACCTCCTCGACACGACATGGATGCCGCCCATCGGTCGCCTCGAAGCCAACGACGTCAACCCAACCATGCAATGTTTGCATCTGCGTCACGTGTTGCATGCGCTGTACACGCAGCTCGCGTCGACGGAGTCATCGTCCTCGTCGTTTGACGTGCCAACTATTGCCGACGCGGCGAGGGCGGCGTCGACGCCGTCGCTCTTGCTGCTCGCGTTGTCGCATCAGCACAAAGCGGCGATGGAGGCTGTGGCTCGCTCCCTCGACGCGTTGCAGGATGGCGTGGACGCGGCTTCCGTGGACGAGACGATGGCGCAGGTGGCGTGGTGGCAGGCGCGGCTCCAGCACGCCCTGGCGATTTTGAAAGACTGTCATGTAGTCACAGAGGCGAATGCAAGCGAAGCAAAAGCCGCATCGCCTCCCCAAGACGACGAAGACACCATCGCCATGCGCCAGCACATGCACCTGTTGCGCAATGTGCTCGACACGGCCAGCGCCGTGCTCTTTGCCGCGCAACAAGATCTTCGTGGTGGCATGGACGCTGCGGCATTGGCACAGGCGGCCGCCCGCACGCGGCAGCTCCTTGACGACGGCGACCGCGTGTGGACGCGGTGGCAAGGGTTACTCCACGTACGTCGCCGCACCGCCCTTGGCTATCTCTTGAAATCATCCATGCCAGGCGGGATGCCCAACGCCATCGACTGTGGCGACCCATGGCGTCGAAAAAGACAACGAGGACGATGCATCACTCCAACCAGAAGGTTTTGATCGCTTTTGTGTGCACTTCATGTCGAACGTATTGTAGACGGGAACATGAAGTCCAGGGTGGAAGCTACGTACACTCAAGTGTTTGCAGCCGTGAGCACCGGTCAAGGCGATGCCATGCGAGAACGACCCCCGGATGACGACGTCCGGCAGACCGTCGAAGTGTTCAACCACGTTGTGCATGAGCTCGAGGTGCGACGAAAGTGCTTGAGCAGCAGTTGTCGCTCAGACTGAGCGTGTAGGATGTTTTGGCTCGTCGACCACTGCCAGAAGAGCGCGTCAAAGGAAACGACGCGGTGTCGCTCAAGACGACAACGGTCGTGGATGTGCCGAGGACAGTGGCGGCCTTTCAACTACCGTCGCTCGTGTCGTCCGAGCTGCGCGGTGCCCTCGCGGGTCACTTTGGAGGCGGGATCGTGATGGAGGAGTCATTTGGAAGCGACGACGAGGTCTCGGATGAACTATGAGAGGCAACGTTCGCGCATCAAAGAGTTGTCAATTAATGTTGTGTCCATCTGATCTCGAACCCTCGACATCCGTATGCACACATATATGAATCAAGAGGTCTGGATGCTCATGAGGAGATCGTTCCTCACTGTAAACCGTTGCCGTGAGTCCCGCCACAGACCAAGTGGCCTACTGCTTGCTCTTAATGGATGCTGCCTTGCACAGAGTGGTCGGATTCTGGTCGGACGATGACGAGTCGCTGACGTGGTGTCGTGTGGGCGACGTGGCTAGCAGCAGCACATCAATCCTTCCTTTCTTCCTGTGGATGCCCTTGTCATGCGCCGTTCCGCCACTGTCGACCATGAGTGCTCCTCGTTCCTCTGCAATCTACAATTAGATTCTGCATGTCGCGCGACCGAGCGGCGGATTTTGTTCGCGATTCTGCGGCGGCGCGGCGTGAGGGTGAAACGCCTGGGCCAGTTTCCACCAATCAGAGACGAGTATGTATTTCCTCACCGATCATTCCAACAAATTCCAACGACTCACATCCGTTCACGGCCTCGCCCCGTCGTCGGCTGTCGGCAAGCGGTAGGTCGCCGCCGCGCCTCCCGCCGCTCATGTTGTCGATAGATGTTCTTCAAAGCCGCGTCCAGCATCCCTTCTGCGAGCACCAAGCAACTCAAACTCCTCTCAAAATTTGTGCACGCAGTCGACTGCAACCGCCGTCTCAAAGCGACGTGGTTGCTCTGGCGCGGCGCGAACGGATGCATCAACCAGCTGAACGAGGTATGGTGTCGTGCGTCAGGAACGCCGCATCCAACGAACGCGCGTCTCTAGGACGGATATTCGGCGCTCCACATCGCGTGTCGCCGTGGCCACTCATCGATGGTGAACATGCTCTTGCGTCAAGGTGCCGACATTCATCTCATGAGCATGGAAGAGGTATGGTCGCTTCCCATGTTACGGATTCGTCACATGCAGTGGCGCAGGAAGGAAACGTGCAACCGCTGCATCTCGCTGTCGCGGGTGGCCGCGCGGACATCGTCTTCTCCCTCCTCATGCACAACGTGAACGTCAACTGTCTCACTGAGGTACCTCCTCCTCCACACACCTATTTTCATCTTTGATGTAGAACCATGAGACGGCGCTTCATTTGGCGGTGCGCCACAACCATGCCGAGATCGTCGATCTCCTCTTGAAGCATGATGCGCGGGAAGACATCCCCGACCTCGTATGATGCTTCCAATGCCGAATTGCGTCATCACTGCGTCATACATTCATAGAACGGGAAGATCGCCTTCCAAGTCGCGGTCGAGATCGAAAACGCCGCCGTGCTGCAAGTGTTTGTCGCGAACCTGCGATTGCATCGGCGCACGCCCAAGAAATCGCAGTATTTTAAATAACCCGTTGGAATAATAATTTGGAAACCGCCTCGATATCTTTGTCCATGGCGCCGCCACCATGTGCCGATCTTACCGCCGTCGTGAAGAAGCTCACAAAGCAGAACATCGCGTTGCAGCTGCAACTGGCGCGGCTCAAGCAGCCTGCCGCCGCGTTCGCATGTCTTGACGATGACAACCAGAGAGAGGGAGGGCGAATGCTCCTCCAGTGGGGATGGCTCGACGACGTCAAGGCCTCGCTCGGACGCACCGAAACAAAGCAGCACAAGTTGCGCAAGATTGTTCACAAAGTTGGGTACCGATATGCCCTGGCCACGTGTAAGGCCTTCACGAGGTGGAAGGAACGAACGTCGGTCGATCTACCTCGACGCAACAAGGTCAATCAACCCACGGCAGCGGCGGCAACGCCTCGCAGGCTGCCGCATGTTGCACCCCAGGACACGACCCACACGATTCAACGGCGCCTGTCGTCCACGGCGGCAATCCATGTCGAACACAAGACGACCGCGCGAAGGACACCGCAGCCGGCGGCACCAACTTGCATGCGGACGCCCAAGCTCCACACCCAAGCCACCCAAACGACGCCTCCTGGTGGCCTCCAGCCGAGGCAGAACGCCTTCCCGCCATTGATCCATCTATCAACCCACCCACGCACGTCGCCCCCCCGTGGCCTCCACTCGCCGCCAGACATTCGGCCGACCCGAGGCAAGAGCATCCGCGTCACCATCGTCGACGCGCCTTCGTCACACTCGTTGTTGTCGCTCACAACCCCGCCGCGTCACTCGACCGAGTCCATCTCCGTCCCGTTTCCCTCGCACCTTGCCAGGCCCAAGACGCCTCCCGTCATCTCGCATGTACAATGTCTTTGTTGTGTCTGCTCAACCTCCATTAGGCGTCGGCCTTTCATCGCCGCCACAGCCATGCGTCGTCATAGCCCATTTCAAGTGATGCTTTCTCTTAACAAGCGGTTGTGAAGGGTGGTGGCATGCAGTGGTGGTGGTTGGATGGACGTGGCGCCGCGGCCGTGATACCCACGCGATTCGCCTCGGCCGCGTACGTGTCCCACTCCTTTTTCCACTTGTTGGCAAGTTGGACAGCGTCAAAGTGGCGGTCGACGGGGTTGTGCGCCATCATGACCGACACCGCGTCCATCATGAAGCTAGGAATAGGCAGGTTGTGTTGGCAGAGAAAGCACGTCGGGCGCGAGCAGTTGCTGTTGAAGTGGGCGTAAAACTGCTCGCGGTATTGGGGGTTGTGGGCGCTCACAAACTCGTGGCCTTTGCAATCGCCATAGTGAAACCCGTAGAGCATCATTTCGAGACACTACAGGATGATGAGAGGGAGGTTATATTGCAAACGTACCACGACGCCGGCCGAAAAGATGTCCGACTTGGCACCGGCAAAGCCCTGGGGAATCATCCTTTGCTCGTCGCGAAATGTGTGGTCGGCCGGCCGATGCCGCAAGTAATGCATGTACTTGGCGCGGTCGCGGTTGTTCTTCTTGAGCTCTGGCGACCGGTAAATGGCCTTGGTCTTGATTTGGGGAAAGTCGCGGCCGCCGCCGACGCACCCGCGCCCGTCAACGAGGTGGCTGCTCCCGAAATCCAAGATTCGGATCGTGCCTTCGACGTCGACGGCAATGTTGTACGGATCAAAGTCGAGGTGGCAAAGATTTTGGCCGTGGATGTACGCCAACGCGCAGAGGATCTGGTGGAAGAGCGGCAGCGTCACGTGGAGGAGAAAGTAGCGGCCAACTTCCTTCCCCACCACGGCGGGGTCCATGCTGCCGCCAAAGCACTGGTGGAGCTCGGACCGGCATTCCGTAAACTTCTTCTTCATGTACGAGATGAGCGACCCATTCGCAATGTACTCGGTCGCAATGTAGTGGTTGTACGAACACTCGGCAGTTTCCCACCGGATCACGTGCTTGTTGCGGAGGGTTGTCTCCATGCCAATGTGCTGCAGGAACCGCATGGCGCGGACTTCGCTTTCGAGGTCGTCATTTTCAAGCTGGATCAATCGCTTGTCCATCAACTTGACTGCGACCGTGTGCTGGTCCGACGCAACGCCTGTAAAAGTGGACTATGAGGACGAGAACATTGTCGACCGGGAGCTATCTCTTTCCTACCTCCCTGCCGGAAGTAGACACAGCGGAAGACGTACCCACAGCGGCACCGATCGATCCGGCCCAGTGGGTCGTTGAGATCCCGAAGGCCCATCAATCCCGACCGCCAATCCCAAATCAGGTAGTTCTTCGGGACATGCAACACCGTTGGCCGTGCATGCTGCGGGCCCGAGTGCCCAAGCGGTTGATACTGGTTGTAGTTCTTCGAACCCTTCTGTGCTTCCGCGCGGAATGCGATGGCGTCGTCGTCCATGATGATGCTTCCCATGCCGCCTGCTGGACGAGCGCCGCGCGGAATTGAACCTGCGTGCCTTGCGCGAATTTCCTCCAAGCTTGGTTTGAGTATAGCATACTGGGGTCGAGTGCGTGGTATCCAAAATTGATATCGATCGGATAAAGTGATAGGGTTTATCCGGATTCTTGGGCTTTGCCATATTCTGTTGCCATTACTGCGTTCTGATTGGCCCTCTGAGAGATCCAGGGTGGGCAAAACCCTGTTTAGCCCAGATCCCTGTCCCAACATAGAACTTGCCAGCCAATCCCGTGCGACCAACTTGACGACACAGCAATTCTTCTGACAGTCCGCGTAACGGGCAGCCTCCATGAAGATCTTCGCACGCTACGCGCGCATGACGGCGGCAGTGGCGCGGACTGCCTCTGCCAATGGCGATGTGGCTCATGTGCAGCGCAAAAGAACTTGCAGTGTTGTTTCGGTGTTTTGCAGCTATCTCGGCGATGATGAATCCGTGACGTGTTTAAAATAGACTCCCCTTCAATTCTCCCATGTACGTACGACACACGCGTCAAGGGCGCGCGAACACTTAACATTTGGGCATACAAACGAGTGCGCTATGAAGTCGTCTTCTCTCTTCTCGTCCCCCATCATCGATTGCATAGTTCATCGACAGAATCTTCACTGGACCGTCTGGTTCTCACCAGAGTCCTTGGGACTTGAGATGTTTGCCCTGCTTCCTCGTCTCCTGTCACCCTTCAGCCCGTCGCCCACCACACGAGGTGTGGAAGATAATGATCCTGACCTCGCCAGCAAAACCTCTATGATGCTCATTCTCCCACATCTTGTTCGACTTGGGAAACGCCCATGGAGGGTTCTCTCGCACGTGTATAGTCCGACGAAACGGCCGCTTGTAATTCGCTCGATCGCTGGCGACAGTGGGAGTTTTGATAGAATTTTCGACTCAAAATTGGGAATTATTTCACGAATTTTCGTCGTTTGGCCGCCTGCCGTCGATCGTCCTCGGGCTGCCAGGTGGCAATTTTGGGAAAAATCGTCGAATCTATCACGCACTCTCGAGTTCGTCATCTGGCGTATAGGCACCCCTCGACCACAATAGCCCAGTTGAGGAAACGAAGCTCGTCGGGCCGGTCGACGGGAGAGCAGCAGACGAAGATGGGTCTTGAGCGCGGCATGATCGCGACGGTGGACGCCACCCAGCACCCCGTCGCGACCGTCGTTGCCGCCGACGGCAGCACAGTCAACGACGCCCTGACATCGATCGACTCGGCGACACCTGAGATCACGTCGGGTGATGAAGCTGATGAGCCTCTCCTCACGGCCGACACCGACAAGAAGACGACAGTCACCACAGATACCACCCCAAAAAACTTCTGGAAAAGGCCAGAATACCTCACTGCCGTCGCTTTTATCGTGATCACTCTCATCAGCTACCCCTACTCGGGCGGCATTCGAAGCTGGCAGTATGTGTGGTGGTGTGGCTGGTTGACGGCCGTCTCGACCGGGTTTGGTGCCGTTCCGTTCCTCTGGGTGAAGGACATTGACAAATTCTGGCTCGGTGTCTGCAACGGTACGACGACATGTCATCCTCTCCTTGTTAGATCTCATGGTCTCATGGCAGCTCTTGCGGCTGGGATGATGTTGGCAGCCACGAGCTGCTTGTTCTACGAAGCGTTTCATGTCAAGAGCCACGACTCTGACGTTCTGTCTGTGAATGCGCGCATCGTCCTCGGCGTTCTCTTTGGCATCGTCTTCATCAAGACGACCAAGATCATGCTCGACGGGCATGAAGAAGTGAAACTCGGGGGCTTGGATGGTGCGATTCCCCTCTTTCCTCCATCCAACATCCTCATGTAGGCTTGGACGCGCAAAAGGCGCTGTTGATCATGGCCGTCATGACGCTGCACTCGATTTCCGAAGGGGTCGGATGAACGCACGATATGTGCTCGTTGGCTGATTTGCATTATAGATTGGTGTCGGTGTATCCTTTGGCGGCGAAGGCGGCGACCGGCGGGGACTCTTGGTGTCCCTGACGCTGGCGATCCACAACATCCCCGAAGGCTTGGCGGTATGTCTGTCGGTCGCTCGTAACCCTGTTGATGGCTCGATCGTAGATTTCCCTGGTATTAATTCCCCGTGGCCTCAAATTGCTTCCCGCGATTTTGTGGTGCGTCTTTTCGAGGTACGACCCTGTTGGAATGAATATATTCTTGACTCGTGTATTTTTCTCCCTTTTAGTTTGCCACAACCGCTCTTTGCCGTCCCATCCTTCCTTTTCGTCGAAACCTTTTTGCCCATTTTGCCTGCTGGTCTTGGCTTCGCGGGCGGCGCCATGGCGTACGTGGCGGTCTGTGAACTTCTCCCGGAATCGTTGGAAGACACGGAAAATAAATTGGCTACCGGCATCAGTGTCCTCCTCGCCTATGTTTCGATGCTCAACATCCAATACGTCTTGACGGGCGAGTTCTAGTCCCAGTGCTGCCCAGCAACGATTTTAAACTATTAACATAAATGTACACATCAACCGATTGTTGGCGTTGCCCGGTGTTGATTTGTTCAACGCAGAGATTCAAGAGAGTTGATCGAACACTTACTTGGGCGGCGAGAACGCACCAAAAAGCCCTGGTGCGGGTCACCTTCGATGTCTCTATGTGTTCTCACTGTACTTAAATTGACTCCCTCAAGAACTTCGAACCATGCGACTGCATGTCGATATCATGTATCTGCATGCAACGCTGTCAAAGGCAACGGGTTTGTGGCTTATGCATTCTCCCATCCAGGGAGGATGCACTTGGGAGTCCCAATTGCATTCGACTGGCATCTGATTGCCTTGGTTGGGGCATGGACGAGTAAAAATGGAAATGGTTTGTCTGGTGCCTCTTACGACACTGTGCCGTAAGTGTGTCGAACAGCAAAGGGTGACGACATCCGAGTGATTGCATGATCTGGGACGAGCACACCAATGGCATTGAGGCAATGGTCCGTGTCACCTCACATACTCCGACGATGTCATGTCTTGCAACAGATCGATACCCACCACGAAAGCAATGCGATAGCCACACTGCCACATCAATCTGCGACGACGACATCAAGTTCGTCCTCCAGAAGGAATGGCAGCGGGTCACATCTGGCCGATGTCGCAACTCTGTCGCATGCACAGCGTCGAAGACGACATGCATTATAAATACGATCCATCTCTACATGTTGAACAACTTCAGGCAGACTTGGAGCTCGGCGACGTTGGCTTTTCGGGATTTGGCATACGGGTTGGACAGCTTGCGTGAATGCGCGCGGTATTTTCCCTTCTCTACCACTTTGCCAGCCTTTGGGGGCGACTTTCTCGCTTCATCATCTGAACTCTCTTCTTCGTAGTCGGCCGAGAATGTTGAAATCGCCGCGACGTCTAGGTTGTCCTTGAAATTGGGGGGTAGGTTCGTCATGAAGAGCAGCGGCATTTCCCAACTGTCATCTTCTTCGTCGTCCTCTTCTGCTGCGAGCATGTCTTCGTCGACATGGAGCCGAGTCGCGACGCCGGCGGTGTTCATGTGGAGACGGACGAGTTCATCGACCGGCGATGCGACGAGGACCGAGGAAGCTTGCATGCTCTTTGGAATGTGACGCCGAAGCACACAACGTCGCCATTGGTCTATAAATTCGTCCTCGACCAGCTGGCCAATCGTGTGCGTCGAAGAATATCCGGATATTTTCGGATAGTCTCATCCTGGCACGATCAAACGCGCAGCCTTCCACCAGGCGGCAAACCTTCCTTCTTGCGTCATCCTCCCCCTCTCGTCAGCATACTGCTTCTCGACACCGTCCACCGTACTGCAGATATCATCGACATGCGTCCCCACCTCCATGTCCCCGCCAAAGACACCAATGCGTTTACTACACACGATCATATCCCTTCACATCAAGCAAGGGCAATAGTGTTCAATTTACATGTTAGCTGACCGACATTTGTTGTCGCTGGCACCAGCTGCCTCGATCATATCTTGGTCGATCATCTTGTCGCCGTCAAAATGAGATTGCATCTCCCATGTTAAATCATCGCCGCTGACCACGAGTCGCCAAGGCAATGTTTATCGTTGCCAAAATTAAAACTGCATGGATTGTGATTCTTTTTCCATGTTGGCTTGAGCAGTCGCCCAATACTGGGCTTGTCCTTCGTGGTTTTCTCAGCGCCACTGTGGCCGCCTTTGACTTGCTTGACCCAAACAAGCCCTCCCATCATGGCCCCGTATATGTCTAGCCCCCTGTCTTCCCACGCAGGAAGAATTCAGGGCGCAAATTTTCGGGCGCCGCTTCCACCGCCCGCCGTCAACCCACCGTCGAGTTTATTCGTGTTGAACCAATGTACGCCCCTCAATTTTGGGGATTACCATGTGCCAGTTTTGGAGATAGCACGTTGAAGTTGCGCCCGCTTAATTCGTGACGCAGTCAAATCCTGCGCTGTGAATGGCCAGCGTTTCATCCTTCTCCCACCTTGGAGAGGCCGGCGTAACGGCTGAAACGGCCCCGTCGCCAAGTCCTCGTCATGTAGCCCATACAAGGATGCAAAGAAACCGCGCAGAAGGCGGGACGGACTGCAGTGCGTCGCGCCGTCTTGCTTGCTTCTCGAGCGAACCTGCCACGGCATGCAACTGTGCCCGCTGCCTGGCCGCGGAACTTCAAGCGCCGCCCATGACACGGACCCGCGGCGGTCTCCCATAGGACGCAACCTCCCAACGCCGGATGTGTCACCCACATGCAAGGACGCGGGAAAGATTCCACAGAGATTCCGACCAGGTTACTGAAGCATATGCGCCGTCGTCGCCGTCGTCGGCGGCCAGGACATGCCGCAGTACGCCCACCAACTCGGTGGCGGAGCCCGCAAGCATCCGTTCCGTCTTGTGTCGCGACGCTCGAAAGTGGAATGACTCTTGTGCACGCTCGGCTGTGATTGGTGCATGCGTACGCCAATGAAACGCCGGTGCGGCCAAAAAAGAGTCATTGGCGACTGGTGATTGGTCAATACTCCAACTTCTGCTATTTTTTATGCCTCTTACAAATCGAACTCCGAACGCAATATATACAGAACCGATTCTCTTTTTAATGTGATGGCGATCAAATACAAACTCAAGTGAAAACAACCACATGGAATAAAAAAATTATCCTGTTCTAGAACACGAAACAATAAAATACCGATCGGAAACAGCCCAGGAACCATCGCATTATCCAAAACACAAAGTTACCACACGATGCAACAAGCAGTGCAGCACTCGAGCAGCGTCCCTGCCGCCAGTGCCATCTCACCGCCACCGCAGAAAGCGCGGGAAGCCGAAGCTCCCCCACAGGATGGTCTTAACGTCGAAACCCTCTCGCTCTTGTCCCCTGCGGACAAGAACTTTTGCCAACAGTTGACGTTTGGAAGGAATGCCCGAGGGTGTTTTTGTATGGAGCCCAACATGACCTTTCTCAACCACGCCATGTCAGGATTCACGCCCCGACCAGTCCTGAATGCTCAGTCTTATTTCGTGAACCGCATGGAGATGAACCCCGACCGCTTCTTCCGGCGTGAACTCCCCACGCTGTTGCGCAGATCGGCTGAAAAGCTGGCCGAAGTCGTTGGTGCCGATTCTGACGACGTCGTCTTTGTCCCGAATATTTCGCACGGTGTCAATGCTGTCTTGAAGTCGATGGATTTGCAGGAAGGGGACGAAGTGTTGTGTATGAGCTCGACGTATCCCGGCGTCTTCAACACGATGCGCCACATTTGCTACATGACGCAAGAACTCGTGCAATTGCGCGTCGTGGACGTGAAACTCCCCGTCGAAAGCTACGAGTCGTTGATCAAGCAGTTGACCGACGCCATTACCCCCAACACACGCGTGGCCGTCTTGGATCACATTACGAGCGCGGCAGCTTTGCTCTTGCCCTTGGAGAAGCTCATCCCCGTCTTCCAAGCTCGTGGCATCCCCGTTCTCGTCGACGGCGCCAACGCTTCCGGTCAAATCCCCGTCAACCTCCGCGAGTTGAAGCCCGATTTCTACGTCGGCACGTGCAACAAGTGGCTTTTTGGGTCCAAGTCGGCGTCCTTTCTGTACGTGGACAAGGAGCATCAGTCGACCGTATGTCCCGTCGTGACGTCTCTGGGCTACAACCAAGGTTTCATCGAAGAATTTGCCGTCCAAGGCACCAAGGACGAATCCAACTACCTCTCTATTTGCACAGCCCTCGACTTTTACCAGAACTTGGGCTACAACCGCGTTTTTGCGCACAACAAGGGCCTCATCGACTGGGCCTCGAGCTACCTCGCGCGCTTGTGGGGAACCGAGCCGCTCCTGCCGCCGTGGCAGCGTGCACCCTTTGCCAGCGCCATCCGGTTGCCAATCGAATGGCCCGTGAAGGCCGACGGCGAGCCCCTCAACTCGGACGAGCAGTCGCAAGTGTGTTGTTTTGTCATGGACATTTTGCTCGACTACTACCAGTTAGCGACCAAGGTCATGCCGATTCAAGGCCATCTCTACATCCGCATCAGCGCCCAAATCTACAACGAACGAAGCGACTTTGAACAATTGGGCGAAGCCATCCAGCGCCTCACCAACTGTTCATCCTTTGTCGAAATGTTCTCGACCATGCGTGTATAATATATTAACTGTAATACGACCCCTTAACTTACGTCTCCCATGGACTTTGGTCATCGCGCAGATGTGGCGCCCCATCAAATCCCCGCGTGCGTGCACTCGAATCGTTGAACGAGTCGCAAAATGGGTGGAACTTCAAGCACATAAAAACCGCCCGGCTTCCAGATGTTTTAACACTAGTGGGTGAGGAGTATTTAAAATTAAGTTTGACGTCAAACCACTTATAATTTATAATCGTAAATTTAACTTGTATTTTAAATTTGGAGTGAGGCTCATTTCAAATTGGTTTTAAACATTTGAATCCTAAAGTGCTACAGTTTCTCATATTGGAGCTTCTTCAGAGTCCATTATGTGAATCTATTTTTGGACCCGGTTCAAAATGTGGGTTTCGATTTTTGGTCGGATGTCGAACAATTTATGCCAACGGTGGCAGAAGAAATGAGGGAACACGACATCGCTGGTCTTGGTAGTTTCCGTTTTCCAAGCTCCTTCACTCATGTGCATCATCTTGGACGAATGCGTCGTGCTTTTGGTCCTGGGGCTGCAAGCTGCCATGGTGCTTCCCTCCATTGCTGTCACGCGTGAGATTGGCCTCGCCGTCCTCTTCTTCTACTTCGTCACGGCTGGTTATTCCACCACGTACGCCTTCCTCTACACGCTCCGCGAGTGTTGCCCGTGCCTTGATGCCTTCCAGCGCCACGGTGCCAAGCTCTTTTACCTCCTCCATCTCGGCCTCATTGCCATTTCTGTTGCGACCATCTCGACGCTCCTCAAGCCCTACTTTTCCGACTTTGATTTCTCGGAATACTGCGCCGCCAACGGCCTGGACCACAACCTCTCCAACACTGGATGCCGTAAATTGCAAGGGTACATGGTTTTGGCCATCATGGCGCTCACATTGGAAGTCGGGTTCTCGATCTACATGTTGCTCTTGGGCCGCCGTCTCTCCAAGAAACACCAGATCGAGTACACGCGCCTCCAGCGCGAGAAAGCGCTGAGCGACTCGGAATTGCCCAGCGTCCAGAAGAAGAAGGGCGCCAAGAAGGGTAGCGCAGAAGTCATTTAAGCGCTTATTTCCTACATGCAAAAAGCCTTTGTTTCCTCTGCGCCGCTTTGTCTTGGCCACGTTGTTGCCTAGATGCCTTCGTCCATCTCGTCTTCGATTTCCTTGGCCAATTCTTCCTCTTGCTTTTCACGCTCGAGGCGCTCTTCGGCCGATTCGAGGTCCTTTTTGTACGCCCCCGGCGGGTAACGCATGGCCTAATTTCGTCGATGGGCATTCATGTTTGCACCGTTCCGTCGTGACAACTCACCTTGACAGCTTCGTTGTGCACGTCTAAGCAAAACGTAATACGCTTGTGGAACGCTTGCTGGGGCTCGTTGGTCACGTAAACATCCACCGTTTCCTGCATCGCGTCATAAAGAGGCAAAGAGGCGCGTGAGTACCTTGGATTGCATCCATCCATTCTTGTGGTCAATCACGGCATCAATCACACCATCCTTGATCGCCTGGAAAGCACTGAGCAATACTGTCCTTTTTCAAGCCATGGCTTACCTTGGCACACACAAATTCCGCGTTTTGCGGCGTGTCCAACGCCAACTTGGTGCAAATGTCCTACACCCATGTCAATGTCCTGCGGGTCCGATGGTCGCGAGGCTACCTTGAAGAGAATCTTCGAGTACGATGTGTTGATCTTGCGCAAACCAGTCTTGATGACATTGTGGCGCAATCTACACCCCCATCGTCGTCACCACAAGGTGCATCGCGAATGCACTCTACCGCAAAATGAGCGTATACGTCTTGTCGGCCTTGAACGCGTCGGCAAATTGGGTCAACACGTGATTAAAGTCTTCCAAGTTGCCCAAACGGACCGCCTGTCAAAGATGATAAGTCAAGCACACACTGGACATGACCCACGTTGGTCAATTCAAGGTACGGTGCCAGCGCAATCTTGAGCTCGTCTTGGTTGAAAATGCTGCGCTCGGGCACTTCGCCCATGAGCAATTGCACAATGATGGCCAGTTTGTAGACCGTGCGACGAAACCCGACGGCGGTGTTTTGCGGGGCCTTGCGGATGGACTGCATAAGCTTCGTGTACGAGTCAGTATAGTCAAGCTGGACGGCGTGGATTTTGCCTGAAATATAAAGAAATTTTAACGATTTCGGCATCAACAAAGGTGCTGAGATGAGGCGTACCGACGTAGTAAAGGTAGCGCACAAACTGGTTGTTGGACACGGCTTCGGGGAACGTAGTCTTGGACACGAGCTTGTAGGCTTGGTCATACAGGTTTTCGTGAAGGTAGTTGCGGAGCAATAGGTTGAGCAACGTCGCTTGACCGATTTCGTCCGAGTGAAGGCACGCCGTGCGGTGTGCCACGAGCAAGATTGGGCGAATCGCCGCGTAGTTTTGGCCAAATCGTTCGTGGGCGTACGCGTAGTAAGTCATGGCGCGCGCGGCGAAGAGGTCCAGGCTGCGGCGGTTGAATTGCGCACAGCGGACACGGACGGCATCCGTTATCGCCTGCGATTCCTTGCCGAGCTGCGATTTGAAGAGAAGGGAGATGACGAGCAAGCTGAGGTAGATCTCGACTTCAATCAAGTCGCTGCGCTCCATGTGCACGTTGGCGTCCTTTTCGACTTCGCCGACCGCCGGGTCTTTCTCGTCGGCGTTCATGTCCACGTCTTCCGACACATCGGGCTTGACCAAGGACACGTATTTAATCAAGACCGATCGGCTTTCGTTATCTTCGGCCAAGACTTCTTCAATCGCGCGCTTCAGTTCCGCCGAATTGAGCGACCGACGGACGACCGACGTCGTGCGGAAGACGCGGGTGAGCTTTTCCTTTTGGTTCGACGACACGACCTTTTCAATGATCGTGAGGTTCTTCTTGAGCTCTGCACAGACACATGGTCAGACGCGGTCGATCGGCAGAGGGAGATTGGACGTACCCTTCCATGCCGTTTCCATGATGATGTATCTTTCCTTTGCCTCGAGCTAACTTGACCTCACACGCAAGCGCCCTCGATAGAAGACCTTGATTAGGCATACGGATAAATCAACCCCGAACGAGCCGACAAAAACTCGTCAATCCGGATAACCAATGTGTTCTTCTATCGAAGACAAATGCGATCCAGTTTCCTGAACCAAGCCGAAATCGTCGAGAGGAACATGTCGACGCATAAGGCGAGGAGCATAGCAACACATTCATGTTTGTGAACCTGTATTTCCATCCATCTGATGTGGAAAGGCACATTCTTCCAGTATCCTGATGTCTTCATACGCGCGGTCGGTCGGCGGCCGTCGATCACGATGTTCCATCGTCGTTGGGGGCCTTGTCTTCGTATCCTTCTAGGACGACGCTCATGTTGCGTACGTTGATGTCGTACGCCATGAGAAGTTCGTGGTACTGCTCCATGCGCTTGGTTCGATGGAGATTGTGCACGGTCGCCCCAACCTTCTTGGAGGCGCCCAGTTGTCGCCGAATTAAGCTGAGCAGATGCATCGATTCGACGACGTAGTTGCGTGTCGACGCGACAATCTGCTTCCCGTCGGGGCCCATGATCGCTTTGCGACTGTTAAATGCAAACCACGAATCCTGGAAGAGATGGTTGAGCGCTTGTTGTCTCTCGATGAGCTCGGCCAGTTTGGTGTGGCCGCGGACATGTTTGATCTTGTCGAGTCGGGCCATGCAAGGCGGGGCCGGTCGACCGAGTTCATCGGCCGTCTCGACTCCGACTTCCTCAAAGTAGTTGACCATGCTGCGCGCTTCGGACACGGCACACATGAGTCGGTCGAGGATTGCATATTCCTTCTTGGGCGACGGCGACGATGGCGCCTGTCGCCGCGTGGCCAAGCTGTTTTGACGCATCGCATCCTTCAACATGCTGATGCGGCGCCGGCCTTCCAAGACATCCACGTCCTGGAGATGCGAGACCAGTTGGCCCACCGACTTGTACTTGGTCTGGCGCATCGTGTTGGCATTCACGACGTCCCGAACGAGTTCCCACCCACTGTCGTCCTGCTGGTCCTTGGGCAGAAGCGCGCGACGGGCTTTGAGTCCAAGCGCACGAAAGTCATCGTTGAGGTCACTGAGGTTGGTCTGGTACTTGTCTGGCGTTTCCACGCGTTGGGTTTTCGGGGGCGGGGGCTTGAGCATCGAATATTTCTTCCAATCGTCCGTGAGCGCGAGGAACCCAAGGCCTATGGGAACGTCGCCGCCGCGCTCGCTGCGCTGGCCGTCCAATGTGGCCACGACCGTCTGTCGATTTTTCACAAACTGAACGAATCGAATCCGGTCCACTTGGGCCACCGCCCGAAACATAAATCGCTGCCAGTATCTATGGTGGCATCACGTCAGCCCTCGTGGACACATAGATGCAGCAGCATGCATACCGCTTGAACCGCCTGTATTCGACAAACTGCGGCCCTAACCTCGACGGCGGCACGGTCAAGGCGAACCCGGCCAAGTAGACCCGTTCGGGGGTGCTACCACAAACGAAACACGATCATCACGTGGACCTTGGGCAAAAACAACGTACCATTGAAAGCAAAAGTAGTCGTACGTTGCTTCGAAATCGTCGAGTCGAAGAAACCCGCGGCGCTGGAGCTCGTCGCCGTCGGGGGGACGCATCGTCACTTGCAGCGGCGGGTAGAAAATATGCTTCCACATGCAACACGTCCACTTGAGCGCCCACACATACCGCCTTGCCAAATGACCGCGGTACGTCCGTTGGATGTAGAGAATGTATCCTGCCAGTGCATCGTGTTGTCTACTGTGCCATGATCGCCTTCATTCTCGATCGAATATACCTCGCAAGGACGGCCTCGGTCGTGATGCCGCCGCCTATGCCTACGCCAGTCCATCACATACTTGTGATTGTATGGCCCCACCATCGGTGTGGATCATCTTGGCATACGCGACGGACGCTTCCAGGCCCCGCGCGGCGTTGCATTGCTCAATGTCCTTGATGCGCTTCCACGCCGTCGAGTGGTCCTTGGTGCGCTTCGCTGCAGGCTTGAGGAAATCTTCTACGCGCGGTGTTTTGTTGTCGAGTGGCACGACCACATGCGCGAGCATTTCCCTGGTCTTCTCGACGTCGTGTCGCATCTTTTCGCGCTTCTCCGCGAGCCGCGCCTGCATGTCTCTCCCCGCGACGGTTTGATGGCGCTCGTATTTGGCAAACGCCGACATGCTTGCGAGGAAATCGCGCCGCGCCGCCGTGTACATGGTCGTCATGTGGTCCAGTGTCTGCAGCATGTGGGTCGAGAGGGAAAGTTCGAGGGACTCGCGGATTGGCTTGGCCAATTTGTGGAACCTATGACCCCCTTATACACGACCTCGCATCAGAAACGCACCGCTTCTGGAGCCCGCGTTTCCGCATCGGATCCAAGTCGGGGGCCACGATGTCGCCTGTCGAGTCTTCGTGAACATGGGTGGCACCATACGTCGTCGCATGCATCTGCCGGAAGACCGGCGTCATGAGAAACGATCGAAAGAGCTGCGCCGAACTGAGATTCGCCGCGGCGCCGCGCCGCTTCCGTTTGAATTGGAGGTAAGGGATCTCAAACGCGGCAGTCCATTTGACCTGCATTCGCATGAGAGAGATGACAATTCCAAGATGACGTACGGAAGGAATCGTCATGACCATGGCATCTTGGATGGCCTCGGCGACGTCGTGATCCACGGCAGGCGGCAAGACAATCTCGCTCTTGGATCGCTGGATGCATGGGTGGGTCGAGGAGGACGAGGTCGCACCCTCATGCGAATCGGTGACCACTTTTCGATGCAAGATTGCCAGCAATTCATTCTCTTCGGGGTCGTCGAGGACGTCACTGCCGCCGACGAGCTCCAAGTCGTCATCAGTACAGCAGCCGCTAGGTTTCTCATCGACGTGGGTCATGGACAAGTGGGCGAGGCGGCGCCGCAGCGGGACATTGGATTCGCATAGGTCTACAATCTTCGCATCCAGGCCTTGGTACTGCGTCTCAAACACTGGCGCGATCGAGGCGCGTTGTGGTTTCTTCGGCCCTTGGATGAGGCGCAACGACTCGATCTTTGTCACCGCGGAACGAAGTTTCCGTTGGTACATGACATGCTTAGAATCGGTGCCGTTGCCTTCATCACCTTTCGTGGGGGGCGATGAGGGTATATCGGCAACGAGCCTCGCGTCCCCCATCTCGGCGCATGCGGCGGCGCCAATCCGCTAAAAATATCCCGCGCGAGTTTTGAATTTTGCAAACGATGTGATTTGCATTTTGCGATCCGTCGGTATCCGGATACTGAGAATCATCGCAGCGGTTCCGGATGACGACAGCATTGCGCAAAATCTGCGGCAGCAATGGCACGATTTGTCTCGAATGCACTCCTGAAGGCCGGGTAGGACGGTCTCTTTATGGGCGCATCGGCATGACGCGTAACAGGAAGAAGGTCGTGGCGATTGGCAAGAACTATGAAGCCCATGCGCGTGAGATGGGTGCGTTACATGCCCCGAAAGAACCCGTGCTCTTCCTCAAACCGACGGCGAGTTACGTCGGCGAAGGCGGATCGATCCTTCTTCCTCCTGGCATCGGGTCTGTCCACCACGAAGTCGAACTTGGCATTGTGATTGGCAAGACTGGCTACGACATCGAGGAAAGCAAGTGGCGCGACCATGTTGCGGGGTACGTCTTGGCAATTGATATGACGGCGCGCGAGTTGCAGGTACGATCACCACCACTGGACGCGTTCCCCTCATGTGACCATGTGTAGGCCACAGCAAAGAAAGGCGGCCTTCCGTGGACCCGCGGCAAGTGCTACGACACGTTCTTGCCCATCAGCGATGTCATCCCGAGCTCGAAGGTCCCCGACCCGCAAAACTTGAACATTTGGCTCAAGGTCGACGGCGTCGAGCGCCAGCGCTGCAACACAAGCGAGATGGTGCACAAGATTCCGTTTTTGATCTCGCACATCAGGTTCTTCAATCCTCTTTTCAGGATCTCATGCGTCTAGCAGTCGCATCATGACGCTGGAGGAAGGCGACGTGATCATCACGGGGACACCCGAAGGCGTCGGCCCCGTCGAACCTGGCAATGTAATCGGTCGTGCCCACCGTGCAATCATCTACACCGTTCTTGTAGGTCGTCACGGCAGGCATCGACGGTCTCGTGGAAATGAAGTTCCCCGTCGCGGCCCGCGTCTACGGGAAGCTCTAAATGCTTCAACGATTGGTTTTGAATCGAGACCCAGTTTTCAACCTGTCGCGTTATTGTGTCATCACAACACTCACATACGGCGGTGGTCAAAGAAGAGTTTTCAACGAGTGGATGTCAAACGTGATCCGACACATAGATCAAGCCAACTTGGATTTCAAGGATAGTCACCTAAGTACAACTTTGGACTCAGGATTACGGAAACTCCGGAGTATGACGTGAGGGAGAGTATCCACAACTCTCGATGACTCGAACGCGTCACCCGTCCAAATGTCACGCCGTAGCTGTCGAAACATTTAGGACACGACCAGAGATATGTGAGGGCACGCTCGCCCATGCTGTGATTATGGCGGCATAAATAATTAATTAAATTGTTTCCATTTCCAAGAGGGACGTGACCCAGTCAAACTCCACGGGGGCGTCTGCGACACACGTGATAGGCGGCATGAGGAAAGCCAAGATGGATTCGTCCAGGCTTTCCTCGTCGACACTCTGCTCGTCTGAACTCAGCACGCCATCTCTCTCTGTCGTCCTGTGCTTGCGGCACAATCCCCGTCCGCGCGCATGGAGAGAGCAGCCAGCGACGCTG
>VJMH01005436.1:0-19159 GCA_009835185.1 Aphanomyces stellatus | reverse complement strand
AAGCCGAGGCCGTTGTTTTGGGTCACGCCACGCGCTTGCTCGGCTTGACTCAGCTTGAAAAAGTTGGCTTTCGAGAGCGCATGCGCACCTGCCTTTGCATTCGCGTTGGACGTGGTAAAGCCTTCTTGGTCAATGTTGTGGCGCTCAATGTGCTTGGTGTCGGCGTGGTTGTGGGCGTCGCTGCCTTGTTCCTGGTCGGCCTTGTTGAGCGAGCTACCGTGGGCACCAGCATCAATGTCCTGCTTGGCGTTGTTGAACCCCGAGGGTGGAATCACAGGACCCGCCACGCAGTCGCCAAAACAAGCTTCGCGAAGGGCGCGACCAAAGTAGACGGCACCTTTAGCCACTTGGTTGGCATTTTTGTGGGCCGCCGTGTCGGCCTGGGACACGGCCTCTTGGTAGCCATGGTTGTTGGCGTTGGCGTTGGCGTGGTTCTTGTCAAAGATGACACTTTCCTGGAGGCCTTGATTGGCCGAGTTGGTGTCGGCGTGGTTGCTAAAGTGGTTGCTGGCCTTTTGGAGTGCGTTGGCCTTGTCGACCGCATTGGCGTTGGCTTTGACAAAGAAGGCCGTGCCGGGTGGGCCGACGGGGAAGCCTTGGGCAGAGACACCAACTTGGAGGGTGGAGATGATGGTGGCAAAAGCAAGGACGAGCGAGAGTTGCATGGTAGTACAAGTGGTGTTGGGAAGTCGACGGCAATTGCGAAGATGAGTCGGATGCAACCTTGTTCCTGCCTCTCATGGTCTAAATGGACATGCTATATAAACCGTCGCCCTCGCGTTCATTCTCTTAAACTTCAATACCACAAATCAAAATCCATCAAAATTTACAATCCCGCCTTGCCTACAATTCCTCGAGCGCCCTGTCGATCTCATGGATGGGCACGCCGGCGTTGATGAGCTCCTGCTTTGCTTTCAACTTGGCGACCTTGAGACTCAACTCGGCTTCTTTGGCTTTGGCGTCCAAAACGCGCTGGTTTGCCACCGCTTCCTTCTCTTGGCGGTCATGTTGCTGCAGCTCGATAAAGTACCGCTGCTTCTCCATCTCGCGGCGCAATTCCATGTCCTTCATCTGCTGCCGCTCGCGCTCAAATTGCATTTCCATTTCATGCCGCTTCATCGCCAAGTTGGTCTCTTGCGCGTACACGTCCGTGTAGTGGTGCGGTGGCGGCCCGCCCCCATTCTGCATCGGCGGGGGGCCCATGGGACTCCCACGGGGCACATAGTCGTCGTAGGGATGATGATTTGAACGACCCCCGCCAGTCGAGTGCGGCGGTGGCGACGGACCCGTTTGTCGACCGTACGCCGGCGGCGGTGCAACATTGTACGGAGGCGGCGGGTGGGCCATCATGCCATGATGCGGCACCGGCACAGACGGAATCGCATGGCCGCGGACATCTCGCCCCATGTTGTTGCTATCTTGGGGATGCGGTCGGCGAGATGCTAGGTGCCGAGCGTACGCGGCGGGCGGCGGCGGTTCCTGTGCGGTCTGTGGTGGTTCAAACGGTCGCTTGGCGCCGCGGCCGCTCGGCCCCGTCGGTCGAGGATGCGGCTGCTGCTGTGGGTGGTGGTGGTGGTGGGGCGGTGGCGCCGACGGCGCATTTTGTGGGTTGGCACCGTTGTCGATTCGATACCGACCCATGACGAGCGACGGCGGCGGCGCGCCAGGATGGTTGCCTCCCGTGTGCGGCGACGGAGCCTCGCTCAAGTCGATGACAGGTTCGTCGGTGGGCGAAGACGACGAAGTTGCGTCGTTTCCGTGGTTGTGCGTGAGTGTGACTTCGGTCACCATGTAGTCGAGCGTGCCGCGGTCATAAAGGACTCGGATCTTCCACGGACACGACCTAGGCAGACGACATGAGAACCACTGAATGTGTGCTGGAGAACGTACTTCGTGAAGCGCAGGGTCTTCTTGGTCGCGGCGGGGTCCTTGACGTTGCAGTAGATGGTCGTGCGTTGAAGGAGCTTGTAGTTCTCGGGGTGGACGGGATGGGGGTTGCGCCACGAGAAGAACTTGCCGTCCTTGCACACAACAAACCCCTTCTCCTGCGCGTACTTTTGTACTTTGAAGATGAAGTAGTCCACGTCCTGAAAGTGATACCCGACTTCAAGCGCCTCGACGTCGAGGGGCGGCCCCGCCATGTCTTCCATTGGCGCGATCTCGCCCACGTCGTCTGCGTCTGTGGACGAATCCTTGGACGGTGTCGTCGTTGATGCGGCTGTCGTCTCGGACGTTGTCGTATCGTCCTTGGTCTCTTCTTCCAGCGACCGGCTCACGGCGGCAACAGGCCCTTCTTCCGTAGACATTTCGCTCGAACTTCCCTGGTGGTAGCGATCGCAATGTGAGTGCAACCCAATTAAATGCGGGTCGAGGAATTAGAACATTCAATGCAATGTACCGTCAACGAATAAACGTACACAAATTACGAGCATTGTACACTATGAACATATTAATTTCAAGGTTTTTCATTTCGTACGTGTTGTATGTACGCTATGTGCGGTATGAATTGTACATCTCTGTTATCCGGATTATTTTATCCGGCCATTTCCACAAACTGCCGCAATGGTCGAGCCCGCTCTTCGAGGCGGCCTCGAGGCCATGGAAGCACTTGCGTCGTCGGCACATGAAGCTTCCAACGCATCTTATGACTTCCCCTTGCCACGGAGTGGTCCTTCGTTGAAGCGGTGGCCGGCGACGCTTTACGACTACGCGTCACAGCGCGTGGCCGACGCGCGGCTCACTTCGGTCGACGTCGAGCACGGCAAGTGGGTCCATTGCAAGGTGTGCAACTGCCAGTTGCGTTGCGACACACGAAATCTATTTAGCAACGAGCGGTGGAATCGTCATCTTCGTCGGAGCAAGAAGCACAAGGAGGCCGTGGCGCGGGGGGAGCTGCAGACGTCGTCGGCGACAAGCGTCCATATCGGCGACAATATTATTCCATCTTCCCCACAGCGGGAGCGGAACAAGACAAAACGAAGGAAGCTCACGCAACACGACGTCGACGCAGAATTCCAGTCTCAGCTCGACCAGAACCCGACGAACGGCATACACGACCATTCAGCATGCCCTGGCGCGCTCCCGCCGGATTCCTTCGACATGCTTCAAATCTTTGCGCGCTTTGGGCAGATCCCGCATGGCGCACAAGTCGTTCGCGGCGCCGACGCGCCAGGCTTCCAGCTCTTCAGCACACGATGCACGAAGCGGATGGAGTCGCGGCGGAAGAATCAACCGGATTGCTGCACGGAATGCTTTGTGCTTTTTGTGGACGCAAACCTGAAGAAGCGCATCTTTCAAAACATGAAGACATATGCGCGGGTCCTCGCGGTGTTGGAGAGCCCCGCGCTGCCGGACGGGGGACTTGTCGACCTCCAGAACTTTCTCAAGATTCCCGTGCGCAACATGAACCACGCAGGCAAGAAGCTGCGGCTCCTCGTCGAGGGATTTGTCGAGTTCCACAAAGCCAAAAAAGACAATGAGCGACACAAGACGTCTGTCGTCGACACGAAGGATCGCATCGCCCAAATCGAACGTCAAAAAGCCGAACTCGATTTGAAGGTGGCGCGCGCCCGCGCCGAACACGAACTCGTCAAGCTCGGCATGAGTCTCGGCGACTCGCAGAATTTATTGGTCCTGTGAGGCGCACATCTGTGTGGTGGCGCTGCTACCACCAAGATCATGGTTCCTTCAGTCGCGGGTCTTCTCTCTCGACTTGATTGGTTCGACTCATCCGATCAACACACATGCATCCACGATGATGCATTCCCTTGGCCTGTCACATGAACACCCCAACAAGAAGCACTTAACCCTTGATGACCCAGAGAAGTAGAAACTATACCTTTTGAGGTTTCGAAAATGACAATTGAGACGGCGTGCATAATATTGAGACGGCATGTGCAGGATTCCTTTTGGATACAGGTCACAAACGATTCATACGAGGCCAACACGACTCAATCCCCTTTTACAAATGCCCTTTGGAAACACGGTTTGGAGTTGATGAGTCAACGCCAAGTGAAAAAAAGTCCAAGTGGTGTCAACTCATTAGCTCGGTGCATTGTCACGATGCCTTGACTTGATGTGGTGCACTCACAAGGATTTGCCCCAGAGAGATGGAGCGTATGTGGGTAATGTCAACGGTCGGTTGTCAGCAGAAGTAGGACGACAACATCAGTTGATCACACAGGCGCTGCAAGGAAACATCGACTTGACATGGTGATCTTGCCGTCGCGAATAAGGTGTGGGGTTTGGCCCCAATGTCGAACGGTGGATGAGGTGGACAATCCGACAATCGCTATATTGCAGAAGTGTGACACACATTTGGGACTCGACTTTGGCAACAAAGGGGTTAGTTCAAGTTGTTTGTCTCTGTCGATGCTGCTGTGTCGCTCATGTTCTATTTCTTGCCAAAGATTGGCAAATTTCAGACACAGAAATCACGATGCCTATGTTTCTTTTTCTTTACAAACCAAACCCTTGGGCTTGCGTGGTAGCAGCGGCTACAATCCACAGTGTTGTTGGGCATAACTGTGGACCGGATATCAACATGGGTGTTTGATTGCTCGACGAGGTCGTCGAAATGAGTGGCTGACAGGAAGGGCCCTGTCGCAAGAGACGGAGGACATGAGCTTGATGCGGTCGCTGTCGAAAATCTTTGCACGACCGCCGACATTACAGAGTCGACAAATAGCTCAGTCGATGTGAGATTGCCTCGGGGAAATGAGCAGCTCGTAGTTGTTGGATCCAGTAAAATTCGCGGCGACGAAGGACCGCGTCGAGATGCCCTCGTCCAGCGGCGCAAACAACGCCACGCGCTCATTCAGCGACACGGGTACGATGTGGGCAATTCCCAAGTCGATCTTGAGGTCGTCAATGTGATATACCCCTACGAGTGGCTTCAAATCGTCGTCTTCTACCTCTCAACCTACCCAACTCTTGCAAGACCGTCGGATGGGCCTGGGCCCACGGCGTGTTGTTTAAAATGTTGGACTGGAGCCACCGCACGACGGGCGCCGTTACGATGATCTGACCACCGTGGCCTATGCTGCTCACTTCCCTACCAATCAGCTCCGACAAACCAACATACATGACACGATGCGTCACGAGGTGGACCGCCATAACGAGGTCTCCCTCAGCCGAATTGGAAGCATGGATACCCATGCGGACGCGGACGCCATGGAAGAGAGTCTTGGGGCGCTTCAACATGGACTGCGGCACGAGAATGGTCTCGCTGCCTGGGATGTGGCTCTCGACAAATGCAGGAGGCCATGGCTGGACCATCAGCTTCTCTTGGACGTTGAGGCAGTACGCAACGGCGTCGCCAATGGTGTGGAAGGCTAGCTGGAACGCGTCGCCCGCCGTCGTGATTTCGTACCCATGGTGCCGCACGAGCAACTCTCGTAGTAAATTGTCGTGGAGGTCTTGGGCATCGTGCATGACGTTGCCAAGGTGGCCCCAGAGTGCGCTTGAGGACTCGATGTCAGTGTTGACAAAGACGGGAAAGTCCGTCGGTGCTTCGTTTGCTTGGATCTGCTGGATCACACCGTCCGAGACTTGGCACCATGTGAGCACGCATTGCTGGTTTGCGACGAGAACAAAGGCAAAGAGCGCCCCCGAGCCTGAAGAGAGGACGTTGGTCGTTGCGATGAGTAGGTCGGGGATGCTGGCCATGTATTCGAGGGTGTGGTCAGGGTCTGCGGCCAAGAACCAGCCGAGCACGACATGCGGGAGCATCGTGCCGAGATAGATCGCGCTATATCAACTTGTAAAGAGCACAAGACGACAAGTGCGTACAAGATGCGCTTGAGGCGGACGTAAATGGGTTTGTGGGCGACACGGCATTCGACACTTTCGTGCTTGAGCCCCATCCAGTTGAGGTAGACGATGCTACAAATAATCGATGAAAGCACCCGACAACCGAACGTACGCAAAGGTGACGGCGACGATAACGATGGTATGCGCAGAACACGACGAGATTAACAGCGTATGAAAACGTGCTGTGTAAAAGCCGACGTCCTGGGACGGCGCAAACGAAACAAAACTCGCCTACAAGCGAGAGTAAGCCTGTGGCACGAGATCGGGGGCGGTACGATTATGTAAACGATGATGACTGAAACGTTGGTGCACACATAGATGCGAATGTGTCGCATATCAGCGACAACGCCGCGGTCGACCGTGGTTTTCTACCATGCATAAAGCAAACATATGCGATTCGAAGGCACGAACCACGAGCCGGAGGAGTTCCACGACCATGATAAGCATCCAATACGTCCCTGAGATCAATGCCGTGTCGCCAATGAACAAAGGAATCTTGACCGAATAGGGAGGCTGGTCCTTGGGATTGGTCGCCGACGGATAACCAATCAGGCGGAACGCGCCAACGTCGTGGTTGTCGTCGAGCGAGAGCCAAGAGGATTTGTGGGCGAGGAATTGGTCGATCATCATGATGAGGATGACTGCCCGGAAGAGCGAATAGATGGATTTGCACACGAAGAACAAGTACATGGTGAAGCAGACGCACGACGTGATGAGTTTGTTGTACCGGTGCAGCGTCCGCGCCGCGAACATCGACGCGATAAGCGAGAGGCCCATGAAGACGAGGTACATGACACAGTACTTGGGGAAGCCGTACGGGTTTGGATTCAGCGTCGACGCCGTCGGTTCAAGGTGTGAGCTGTCGATGATGCCCATGTTCCAAATCTGAAAATTGTTGTGGATGGCTTCTAATGTGGATTTCAGATACGTCTATTTTGCGTATTTTGATATTTGATTAACGTATGCAACATGGATAGGACGAATTGGGAATTGTTTGATTGAACTTGGTTAACGCTTTTTCTAATTTGCATATATTCTATAATTTGTGTCCTTTTTTGCTGATTGATTGGTTTCATTCCCCCAGAGTCAAGAAACTTGCATATATAAACCGAATTGCATGCGACCCATATCGTTCGCAGTCTCCTCAATGTATTGAATCACCATGGCCATGAAGAGCATGAACCCTTGATGCATGTTGTGGGAGCTTGCGATCGATACTTCTCGCGACTTGAAAACAATGTGCGGTTACACCATATATCCAGTCGCGCATAAATAGAATTAAACGGTCGAAACCTTCGAAAATCTGCGCTATCGTTGCTCGTTGCAGTGCAAAGCGGAGGAGCCTTTTCATCTATCGATAGATAATTGGCGACCGGATGTGAGAGATCATTTTTTCACTTTCCAATTTTCTATGAAGTGCACAAGGCCAAAGAAAATGAATCAAAACGGACAAATATATGCTCACATATAGCATGGGGTGGATGGGGTGCTGGGGCTCGGTGGGGTGATGGGGTCGATGGGTTTGGTGTTTGGTGGTTGATAGCACTCCAATCCTTCTACGAAGCAAGAAATCTCCTTTTTTCTTGATTAGGTTTAAAACAGTGAATTCCAAGTTGAAAATAAAGTTTCGACGATGCTTCGGATTAGCACAACCACTTTTGCATACCGGTAGTACAGTAATCTCGTGCTTAAATGCGCACACCCCGGGCATTTCACAGTTTGAAAAAACTATTTTATTATTGGAAAAATTACGTATCTATTTAATTGGACAAAAAAGGCAAAAATTAGTCATTTTGTGCAAAAATCGGAACTATTCAGCACTTTTTGTCCAATTATATAGCTGGCTCTTTGAGTGCACCACAAACGCTTCTCGACATCACCCGCGAATACACCAGCGCAACCTTCCCAGTTTGATGAAGTGAACTGCAAGCACTAAATAGTCTGTTTTTGTGATGGGGCCTTTGAGACCATCGACGTTGGAACTACCATGAGGTGGTGGGTCTCGTGAGCGAGGATGGCAAAAAATGAGCAAATAGTATTTTTTCTCGAAATTTGATGCAATTTTAATTGTTCATCATCACATATGAAATTCCAGCTGGTGCGCATTTAGTACTACGTGTAGTACGTACTGTAATCAGCCCCCCAATTAAAGGTTTCATTAATTTTGACAATTGCATATTTTCTCAAACTGTTTCCTGTTGCTGCATACTCTATTCAAATCAAGAGGCCTGCAGGATATCACTAGTCTGGATTATCGATAATTGAAACGAAAATTATGCAGCGTAATCCTCTCACATCAATTAAAATGCTGCAAGTGCAAGTTTCTGGTCAACGAAAAAAGGTCAAACGTTTTCATGCGTGTAAAATATGACAAAAGTATACTTACTCGCACATGAACTTCGAAGACTTAAAATACTTCGATGGAATACTTCGAAGTACGTACGACATTGACGATCCGAAAACGCCATCGCAATTCGGCCACCAGGTCAATTTCGATGACGATTCATATTTGGCCAGGGGGGCTCATTGCCTGTTCAACTTGAGCAATGCCTTTTGAGAACACGGAATGCCAAGAGCACACAAGCCAACATCGATTGGAAATAGTTGAATTCGAAGAGGAATTCCCTCGTTGAGGGGGTCTGGCCCCCTCAATAACCTACAAACGCACCCAATACGACCCATTTCAAAATAATACTCCAGAGAAATATACAAATTGGAAGTTAGTTGGATATTCCACTGGCCTTGTCCGGGAGCGGCACGGCGCAAGCGCCTACGTGCCGCTTGCCTAACAACATAAATATAATCAACCCCCTTTTTCATGGAAAGACTGGGGCTCACTCCTCGCCAAGCAAGTGCCAGGGAATTCCTCTATTCGAATGCAATAAGTCCGACACGTTATATCGCAGATCCTGGGTCAAAATATTCGTCGTCGTGTTCAATCCAACTCTTCAACATATCAACAAGGTGTCATCATTTCTGCAATGGTGTTCCAATCGAGGTCGTTGCGAAACGCATCTTCGATTCGCTTTTATCACGGAGAAGCGATTGCCCTTGTACTCCGACGATAACGATCTTGAGGCGGCGGAACGTCGGCGGTTGCAGAATCAATATTTCAATTCATGACGGGAAGGCTCACAAGAGAGAAGCATACGCATCCACAAATTTGGCGCCATGAGAGCCGCCTGCAAATAGCACCTTGCCAGCATGCCGTCTCGACTTCAAATGTTTGGGCAAGTCGAGACGTTATTCAAGGTGAAGACAGCAAGTGTCGATCACCACTCGAGGGTAAATGTTTGTGCGTTGTATCAACACCAACTGAACAGAATTCGACGCCTCCGGAGTTGAGAACGATGGATGGAGGGATTGTTGGCTTCCGGGCATTCCCACGCATTGTTTTTGTTGTTGATTTTTTTTCAATTTCCCGTAGCCTCCAGCCAATGAAACTGCGATATTTGGGCAATATCCCATTTTCCTCCAATCAAAAATATCCATTTGGTTTTACATCATGTAATTGATGTCGTTGCAGAACTGATGTTCTACGCAGCCAATATTAATTGGTTGAAATAGTTGTTTTCATCGCGCTCTGATTGGACAGAATATCCCATCGGGACTGCCGCAAACAGAATCAACCACGTCAGCGCAAGCGAAGGAAGATGGTCTCATTCGCCCATGCGATGTCCATCGTTGGACTTATCTGTGTCTCCGCCGTCCACGCCGCGCACTTCCTCATCACGCCAGAGGTATTCGACATGCAGTCCGCAGCTTCGGCAGACTCATGGTGCTGCCCATAGGACCACAAGTGCTTTTACTTAGACGTGCCTGAAGGCACGACGTTCCGCGCCGAGTACGAGTCCCCCGACACGACCGACGAGCTTGTACGTGCATGTTCGATACGAATGCATGCTCATGTCCACGAACGTCGTAGAAAACGGTGCTGAAGATTTACGGGCCGACGCCGACGGGGGAATTGAGTCAAACGGCGTCGATTGCGCAGACGCTCAACGTCAAGGGTGCCGTCGCGTTCACGTCCACGAGTGCGGGGGAGCACTGGTCGTGCATTAGCATCGACACGCACAAGTATGTCGTCCCTGAGACGACCAAGATGGTACCTTGCCCGCCACGCACTCGAAGGCTCATGTGGCGTCGTCGTAGAAATTCAAGCTCCAGCTTCGCTTTGGCACGAGCAACGAAGAGTACGAGAACTTGGCCAAGAAGGAACAGATGGACGAACTCGAGTTGGAAGTGATGAAGCTGCGCGACCGCGTCAAGGCGATCCAAAAGCAGCAGGATTATGCCCAGGTCCGTCGTCGCTGGGCCACTCACTTGAGCATGCAATTAGGAAAAGGGTGAAAAGTTCCGCGACACGAGCGAGAGCAACAACTCGCGGGCGATGTGGGTCTCGGTGATCCAAGTAGGTTGTTTCTTGTCCCGCATGTCCTCATGGCGCGGTAGATTGTCGTGCTCCTCGCGGCCGGCATCTGGCAAGTCCACCATTTGCAAACGTACTTTCACAAGAAGAAACTCGTCTAATGCAACATGTGCCTTTTGTCTACGACATCCATTCGCTCCAGAGAAAATCGCCGCGCCGCGCGCTGTCCAACTGCTGCGCCGTTGGGTTCTTGGATGCGATTTCGACGCGGCAAATCGGACAACTGTTGCGAATCTTGAGCCATTCCTTGATGCAATCAGTGTGGAACACATGCTTGTAGCTGCATGAGAGAAAGACAATTGAGGGCTCCGTCTACCTGGCATGGCATTTGCACGACGTCGGCGCCAACGTCGACGTCCACTTGGCAGATGACGCATTCCCGGGCATTCTTGCGCACGTCAATATGAATCATAGTTGTCGCGTCGGCCCCCCGCGCTTGGACAAATTGCATCAACCTACGCGCGTCATCTCAACGAAGATCACGTCATGTTGTGTACCCATGGCCTTGCTTGGCCGAGATCATAAACGCAGGAATGGTTAAATCGGACGCTTCTTTGCCCGTGGAATCGGTCATCGTATACGGCCAGACATCAAAAGTTTGAATGACGAGGATGGCGCTGGCGCCTGCGTCCTGCGCCCGCTTCACTTTGCTCGCAAATGTGCACACACCCCGTTCAAAGAGGACAATCTACTTTGAATGTTCACCAATCCATGGTTGCCACGTGGGAACCTTTTCTCGCATCGACGAGGCGTTCGCGAGAGGCGCGTCACCATGCAATGGGTTGGCCACGACAAGCACAGACGACGGAATGGACTCGCACGGGCCAAAGTTGGCAGGAATGAGAATGACCTAATGGCCGCTGAGTCGCCAAGGTCTCCGACATGGACACCAACTTCGCCTTTGATCCCGTCCACAACCATGCCAACTTCCGTCGTCGTCGACTGCCCCGCCACGAACGTGTTCAACTTGGCCACTTCCTTTTGTGAGAAGCGCACGGAGTATGCTCAAGTTTGTACCTGCTTCGTCGGACGCAGGGTGAGTTGCTGTGTCGGTTGTGGGGTCGATGCCCCATGCCTCCAGCAAGCGGTTCATCAAGGATGAGAAATCCGTGCTGGCATCGCTGGTCGCATTGGACGTCGATTGCGTGGCGGGTTGCAGGTCCGCGCCGCAAGCCGAACAGCGGCGATCGTCTACGAGGACAGGTTGGAGGTGTGCATGCGGTGAATGCAGACCGTCCGAGAGAACACGGACCGTGGTTTGGCAGTCTTTGCAATAGAGTTCACTGACTCTCTTCGAGGAAGCAAAGAAGCGTGAGTGAAGAAGCCAGGGGCGATTCATCTTACGTGCGTCGCGCGGGTGCACGCCATGTCATCGTAAGCCGTCGCCATCGCCGCAAGTCGTTGTTTGCTTTTTCTGCCGTCATGGACCTTCATTCTCATGTTCAAATTGACCAATGGCATCGCATTAGAATGTCAGATTTCAGCCAATGGCCTTGTGGTCAGATATTGTTTCAACCAATGGCGATCTGGTTGCATTTGAATGGAATTCTCCTCAGTTCGTCTCCTCGTTCGATCTTGTTTCCTCGCCGTCGCCATGCACGTGCGCGGAATTGCATGTCGCGTGTGAGACTGCATCGCTTTGCGTCCGTCCCTCCGGTGGTTGGTGTCATAAGCTGGCGAAGCCCAAGCCAAAGATTCAGTCCGTGGCCGCTCGCACACCTGCGCCATATCAGTGCACGTTTAGGGCTGCAATTCGTGGACGATAACTAGAAATGATGTCAAGTGTTGACCCCCAAGCAGCGACATTCGATGCTCTGTGATGAAAACACACGACAGAAAAAGTGCGTTTGTGGGGGTTATGTGCGAGCCCAGATAAAATGTCGCGATTGCCCACATGAAATCCCAGATGTGGCGCAATTCCTACTTTTGTTGCAAGAGTTTGCGTGTGAAATTTCGAAAATGAAACAAATGCCTTAACCAAGCACGTACGACCGACCACGTGACACAGGCGCGTCCATCCCAACCGTCAACTGCGCTGCGGGGCGATCGATAGCCTACGTCATGGCACCTGCTCTTGCCATCACCATAACTCTCGACTCTCCAAGATGACACTCGACACCAAGAATGACACCAAGTTCGTGATGGTGTGCTGGCCATATCTCAAACGCAGACGATATACTATTTAAGGTAATATACGTGACCTTCGAGTGGCTGCAATTATCTTGTCATCTTGACGTTTGCATTTCGACAATCCATGGCCACAACGGCATCACACGCCACACACATGCAAGCTTTCTTTGCGTTGGTCGGGTCGACAGAATTTTAGCATCGCCTCCCGCAATGTATTCTGGGCTTGTCGGGTAAACTTCTACAGTGTACAGTCCCGCGCTGGACTTCGTCCCCATTTTCACTTTCCATTCACTTCATATCCAACTGACTTCAGTCCAACGAGCTTGTCCATCCAGCAACATCTTGCACTTTTACACTGTACTCCGTCGCAAGCCAAATATTTTTGAAAGTTCCGTGGTTTCCCCCCATAGTTCGCATCAATTCTCGACAAAGTCAGCAGCTCCATGGCCTGGTGGATTCAAACCAAAACGACCACCCCCGTTGCAGCCCCCAATGCTGAACCATACCCCCCTCGTCGTCTCGTCCATCACATTTGGGGGATCAAGAGAGGAAGGATGTCAACTGCGTCGCAGTCTCTTCGATAGCCATCGTCCACGGTCGTCAATGACCCCTCGGATGTCTGCTTTAGTAGTGCCCTGTGATGGCACACGCTGTCTTCACAAGGCCAGCGAACGAATGAATATATACGGCGGGGCGCTGCCTCGTGTAACTCATGGGGGCAGAAAGTAGCCGCGTGGGCTACAAACGACTGTCCTTTTACCCAAATACCCGACCGATCTGTCGGGCATTGCAACACACAACCCCTCGGTGTTTCTAACACCCTTCTCACTTGCATTTTGTATGTCTGTATCAAACAAACAGTTTCAAACAGATGGAACCACGTCATTGACACATCGGCAACGCAAAAGACCGATCTGATGAAAGCACAAGGACGGGCGAAGGCGACGGTCGCCACCATGTTTCACAATTCGTTCTTCTCCGAGACAGCATGAGGACAGGAGCGACGACTGCACCAGGTGACCTCAATAGCGTCTTCTTCACGTGTCACGCAACGCCCGGAGCTTGCGCGACCGCCGACGTCACGGCGTTCCTCAAGCGCTGTGGCGGGAAACCCGAGCAAATGGCGTTCAACCCGGCCGAAGTCTCGGTCTGCTGCGACGTCAACAGTGTCCGCGAATGCATCTACATGCGACCTGGTGAATGGACCGCGAAGCGAATCTCTGTCGTCCCCGTCCCCGGCGGCACGTCCAAGCCCATGTACACGCTTACGAATTGGAATGCATACGCGTGGGTCGAACTCATGTACGTGTGCACTACTACGTCGTCCATATTCATCGTGTGGCTCAGTGACATCACGCGCGTGTCATTAAAGGCCGTCGAGACGACGAGTTTTAACTACACCAACGTCAAGAAGCTGTACGTGGCCTCGTTGCGGCATCGTCTCATGCGTGGCCAGGACCATCGTCGACGCCGACCTCGAATCGATCCAAACGCCTCCGTCGCCCGCGCTCAACATCTTGGACTTGAGCAAAAACAATCTCCACGTCTTCCCGACCTACCTCTTCAACGCGACCCACTCGACGATCGAGTCAGTTCTTCTCCCGCCGCCCGTCTTTGCTCACACTGTCTCTAGACAATTGAACATTTTCGCCAATCCGTGGGCGGCGGCGATCCCCGTCGACGCGACCCAATGCACGAAACTCAAAGCCGCGGCCGACGGTGGCCACATCACCGGCATCTACGTCAACTGCACCTGCACCGCCACGACATCCACGTGCGCCGTGCCACCATCCATCCCCTCGACGACAACGTCGTCAGCCAACAACAGCACAGCGAATGCAACGACGACAACTCGGCTTCCCACCACGCAGTCGAGTGCCACGACCCCGCCGACCGACACACGAGCAACCGTCCATGACGAAACGAGCGGCGGCACCCCCACTGGCACGATCCTCGTCATCATCATGGCCGTGGCCGTGATTGGCCTCGCCGCACTCGCCGTCCTTCTCTACCGCCGCCGCCGCCACATCCAGCGCAACCCACACGCGCCGACGGGGTTCGAGGTCGCCGCCATCTCGTCGCGGAGCCTCCCGTTCACGCGGCCGCTCGTGCTCACGTCGGGCAACAAGACGCAGCTCCTCCGCAAGACGTCGTCCCTCTCGTCGTCAACGACGACTACAACGTACCCGACAACGGGGCTCTGGGCGGCCAAGGGCGTCGGTGGCGGCCCAGCGCCATCTCGGCACCGCGTCGACCAGCTCCCGATTCTACCGGCCGAGTCGGCCAAGTTGCTTCGTCTGCTCTCGGGCAGCCTCTTTTCGGGCAAATACAACGGCGAGAACGTCGTGATGAAGCGACTGGATGCGCGCGAAGTCAACGAAGACGAAGTCGCCAACTTTATCGCGGACGTCAACGTGATCGGGCAGCTCGAACACCCGCACGTGCTCCTCCTCTACGGCGTCGTCAAGTTTAGCGACTACGAAGTGTGCGCCGTGGCCGAGTTCATGCACTGCGGGACGCTGCCCCACGTCCTCCTCAAGCAAGAAATTGCGCTCTCGTGGCCCGACATGCTTCGCATGTGCTTTGAAGTCGCGAGCGCCCTCGCGTACGTGCACAGCCAACCCAACTACACACGCGCAACGTGCCTCACGAGCCGCGACGTCCTCGTCAACGTCTCGCTCACGTGCAAACTCAACATTTTCGACTTTATGAAGCGCTTCGAACGGACCAAGGTGCCCGACGTGACCTACGGCGGCGCGTCCCTTGCGTGGGAAGCGCCCGAAGTACTCAGTCACAACTGCAGCCGCAGCTCCACGGCCGAAATCTACTCGCTCGGCGTCATCTTTGGCGAAATCGTCACGCGCGCCCGCCCGTATGCGACGTGGACGCGCGAGTTGGGCTTTGTCGGCGCCGACCATCAAATCATGCGCCGCACCAAAGCGTCCAAGGATATGCCGCATGAAAATCGGCCGGAATTCGCATCCTGCCCGCGCTTCTTCCGCCACTTGGTCGCAGCATGCCTCGAACGCGACGTGCTCCGGCGGCCGCTTGCCGTCAGCGTCGCGGAAACGCTACACCACGAAATGACACTCCTGAGCCGCAATTACGGTTGATTGAGCCCGGCTTATCATTAATAACTTGAGTTTGTGGATGGATAAACAAGCGACGCACGGTGCAGTGGAACGTGAAACAAAAAGTCGACCTTCGAAAATATATTACAAGGAACGATGTATTTTAAGGCCCGTGGTACCTCGAAGATATTTTCCTCATGCACCCTTTCATTGGCTGGATAATTTCGAAATTCGTGGATTTTTGGAGCCAATCACAGATGGGGATGTGAATAATAATATTCAATAACATTATTATATTTCAGCAACTATAGAAATTGTCAGATGAAAGTACATACAAAATGTAAGTTATAAGCAACGAAAAACATCGATTCCTGAGTCAAAGTCACTTCCAGAGGTCACAATTTGATGTATAATTCAACCAGTAAATACCATTCATGAGTTTTATTCGGCAAAACACGAAATACAAGAATATTATTTTGGACTAGTGTTAGCCAATGGGGGCCATATATGAAATGATTTTGACCAATGGGTTGATGAGGACATTTGCACAAAAAAGAGTGTGTGTGGTTGGATGTTTCAAGTTCAAAAGAGGAAGTCCACGACGGGACTCGAACCCGCAATCTCCCGCTTCGTAGGCGGATGCCCTATCCAATTGGGCCACGTAGACATCCGCATGCTCCCAGTCAACTGCCGCTTTGCTTACCTCCAGGTTGAGCGTCCAGACGCGATCCTGTGTGCGTACGGCTGCGGCCAAGTGGAGACGCAGCACCATGCCTTTCACGCCTGCGCTCATGTCAGCCCGGTCTGGGCGTTTCATCGAAACGCCTGGAGCCGTTTCGGCGTGTCCTTTGGCTGGTCAACCATCTCGGACCTCGACCGTTTTTCGGTCAACGTGCATGGCGATCGCCACAAGGACGCCCTCAAGACTCTGTGGGTTCTGCTCACGGCCTCAACGCTGCACCTCATATGGAGCGAGCGCAACAAGGCCCAATTTGAAGACGCGGCCGTCCTTCCACGCCGAGTGTGGCTCGAGTTGTCGTTCCTCGGTTGGATGACCTCCGTCCGCCGATGGCTTCGGCTCCAAGACCCCGCCTGCCCAACGCGTGCCTCAGCCCTCGACGTCCTGGCCCAGCTTCGCGTCCAAGCCCCGTACCGACCGCTGTGGGCCAAGCACCCGCTCTCCTTGGTCCTGGCGCCGACCGCCGCCGCCGGCCCAAGACCCCAACACTCGCGCGCCCAAGACCCACCACAACGACCTGCGCCGCCGTGACGTCTCTTCCAAGTCCAACTGTAAGAAGCGTCTCAAGACCAAGTGCCGCCGATCACCCTCAGGCGTGCTCGAAGAACGTTCCGCCGTGGGTGTCGCGCGAGCCCGACTCAAGATCAACATCCCACTCTGGTCGCACTGGCCCCAACAGCTCAAGACCTCTCACACCTGATCCCAGGTCAGGTACCCCCCCAAACCTGATACCTCACGGTACCTCCCCCTATTTATACTCAAAACCTGCAAAACTCGGTGCACCTAAATCCACAGGAATTAGGAATTGGATGAGTCCTATTTTAGGGCAATATTAGTATTGGGACTAAATCCTAATATATTCCATTTGTCGCTTGGGCCACGTAGACTGTATAAGATTGGTGTCACAGAAATAATATATGATTTACTTGTACCATTTAATACAATTTATGTATATCTTCAGCTCGAGTCCTTGTGTGGACCATACAAAATTCAAGATAAATTCTTATCTTCAGCTGAAGATAAGCCAATACATCCTGTATTGTAGAGCCGTCTCGGTCCCGCGGTCAATCAAGTCAACTTCCGTCAAATTGTTCAATTCCCATCTCGCCAACGTGAAGGTCCGTCGTCGGCGTCTCGTTCCCGCGGTCAATTAAGTCAACTTCCATCAATTCGGTCATTTCCATCACGCCAATATGAAGGTCCGTCGCCGCCGTCTCAGTCCCCTGGTCAATTAAGTTAACTTCCATCAAAGTCGTCAATTTCCATCACGCCAACGTGATAGTCCGTCGTCGCTGTCTTGATCCCCAGGTCAATCAAGTCAATTTCTATCAAATTAGTTAATTTACGCCACTCCACCATGATAGTCCGTCGCCGCCGTCTCGTTCCCCACGTCAATCAAGTCAACTTCCATCAAATTGGTCAATTATTTATAAAAGGTACATTATCCTAAAAGTATATTACGAATTTATGAATGTAATTACTAATATTTATTGTTTCTGAATTTTAGTTATATTTGACGCATTGAGCTTGAGTAGGGCCCATGAGGGAAGAATTCCTTGGAGGGATCCAGTGTTTTTACGTGCTCTTTTTCCTTGGCCACGACTAAGTGATATTTGATTTAGCACAGCAACCTGAATTTTGTTTGCAATCAAGCGCCACTTTTTTGTATCGTTCAAATTGGACCATCCTTGAGATGCCCTAACTTATTCACTTTTGGATAGAATTTTTTCGCAATATTAATTGCTCGTAGCACATCATGTTGGGATTTATTGTTCTCTTCGGTCGGGATCATGTCCAATTTTTCAGCAATAAATTGAAATATCACGTCGGCCAATGTTTTTGTTTTCAGTGTCATCAAATTGTCTGGCCATTGTCTTGGAGCCAATGGACCAGTTTCTCCTTTTTTATTATGAGAGACAAACGGCAGAGCGTCGAACTTTGGCTAGAAGCAGTTGGTGCTGACTGCAACGTTGACAAAATCGAACTCAGCATATTCGTTTGTTGCTCGCTGTGCGATTTCAATTTGCCTAAGTCGTGACCTTGCTCAACAATAATTTGCCGTAGATTAACTATTTCATTCAATAAGCCGCGATGGCCACTGACAAGCTTATTCAATACTTCTTCAAACGTATGCGCACCAATAAATCGTTTATCCAGACTTTCTGTCGACAGATTTTCCATTACATCAGATGCCTTCAACTGTAACAAATTGTCCATTACAAACTGGCGTCTTATTTTTTCACCCCAAAAGATCAGTTTGTTTAGAATGTCCTCATCACCATCTATTGTGAATATTTTTTTCCCTGCGCCAACCAAATTGAAATGGAGCGTATGGTTTTTGGCTACCCCTGTTTTTTCTCGCAAATACATTAATATTGTAGCAGCAAGCGCGTTGGCAAAAGCTGGTTTGACTATCTTGTCCATAGATGAAGAGAATAGGGCATTAAGAAAATCTTGTACTTGCAATTCATCTGCCTTAGTCACAGCAATAGAATTTAAGTTTGGAGCATGGACGCACAATTGAGGATCACTCCAACCACTGAGGGCACGGCCAACTCTTTGGTCAGCGTCAGATGTCTTACAAATATATTCCATGAGTGTAGCGAAACTTTCAATGTTCCACTTTCCTCGATGTGCGATATCTGACAAATTTATATTGGGATTACTTGCAGCTGTAATGGCGGGGCCTCGTCGTCCAGACTGAGAGATTAGATTAGGTGTGATATTTTTATCAAGGTCCAATTCATATATAGCCTACAAGAATTCCTGTCATCGATCCTTTCAGTTGAGGTGGCCGACCTTTAGGACTCGGTTTATGTACGCAGCAACTTTCAATTCATTTGTGCCACTTGAACCAACATTACTAAAGATTTCAAACGACGCACCAAAGGGCTCGCAAATAAGTTGGATTCCAAGAGAATGTAACATATCCATTTCCCACATGAGAGCTGAGGGAAACACGGACAGGGTTTGTTGCTT
>VJMH01005435.1:0-27680 GCA_009835185.1 Aphanomyces stellatus | reverse complement strand
GCGTTCAACTGGCCACCCAGCACGCTGCATGGCTGCGATCCATGCAACGAGATCCACCTCCAGGTTATTGGGGATGAGTGGAAAACGACCTTGCGTACCGATCGTAATAGAACCGTTCATAGCTTTCATGTTCATGTACTTGTAAATCGTTGTACGCTTCAACTGTGAGCTGCGAGCGACTGCAGCAACACTCTCGCCGCCTTCAATTCGCGCCAGGGCACAGTGGATGTCATCAATTGTGCGCGCCATTGATGAAATGACATGTATTTTGGCATAACTCACGCAATTTGCTTTGAAATTACCGCCAAACGATCGGGCGAATCAGCGCCGTGATTTTCCGCGTAATTTGGAGGAAAACGGAGTTGATTTGGCCAAGTTATGGCCAAAATACTGATTGGTTATGGCTGCACAGTATTTTTATTGCACACTTCAATATTATTGAGAATGAAAATGGTACTTCCACCAACAAGCTGCGAATATTATCATAGCCAATAGATGTGGATCAGCCTTCAACGACGCTCATCTATTGGCCAAAATGGAAGTGTTCGCGATTTCGATGTCGTCCGCGATTTCGATGCGTTACCTTATAGCAAACACGACGTCTTGCCGCTGAGGCGTCGTCGGACATATCTGCGAATTGGTCGTCTCGTCCATTTTGGATATCAAGATTCGTCAAGTGGTGCGATCCTTCGCATATGAATATGACAGAAATGCTGCAACTTTGCCACTCTTGTCTAGAGAAGATTTTCTCCCAAACATTTTGTGGCCCAGTTCACTTTCAAAATGGTAGAGTGATTTTCTTGACTTCAGATGACTATAATATATAATACACTATGTGCCCTCTTTGTGTGTTACTTTTTACTTCCTGTTGAAATTAAACAGCATATCCGCTTCAATTTTCACTCGCTCATCGCTTATAAAACAAAAACAATCATTGCCAATCAATAATACTCGTTTGGATCCTCATTACTCTAAAGCTATTACATTACATACTTTAAATGTAGCCAACTTGCCGCTTCAAATTTTCGACATCGCTCACTTCCAGTATTCATAGAACTCATTTACAGGTTTCATTACTACTTGAATGCATTCAAACATTACTGGCTGGCCACAAAATGCAATATACACAAAATGAAATGACTTTTGACGGCAATACCTTCAAATTGAATTGACTCAAAATTGAAATGACTCTAAAATGAAATGACTCTAAATTAAATGACTTCTGTCGGCAATACCCCAACTTGAAAAAATGCAAAGACTCAAAATTGAAATGACTCCAAATTGAAATGCCTCTAAATTGAAATGACTCCAAATTGACATGACTCTAAATTGACATGACTCTAAATTGACATGACTCTAAATTGACATGACTCTAAATTGAAATGACTCTAAATTGACATGACTCTAAATTGAAATGACTCTAAATTGAAATGACTCTAAATTGAAATGACTCTAAATTGAAAAGACTCTAAATTGAAATGACTCTAAATCGAAATGACTCTAAATCGAAATGACAATATCGAAATGACTATATCGAAATGACTCCAAATTGAAATGACTCTAAATCGAAACGACTCTAAATCGAAACGACCTTAAATCGAAATGCCATCATTATTATCTTCTTGCTTGGTCAAAATATATGACGTGTTCGTCACCAGTGCAAACTCCCTCGTTTCCGTGTGAGTGACTTCCAGTCAGATCTGGATTTGAATGACACAACAAAACACAGTGGTATGTATTCCCACCACAAAGAATGACTGGTCTTTTGACCATTGTACTTGATGCCCAAATCAGGTGGAAAAGACAATGTCCGCGGCTGCTTCGCAGTGAAGCGACAACCGACCCCATCACGCTGAGTCTTCACTCTATTTTGGTTGTTGTCGTTGGTGAGTTGGGTCATTTTGGTGCTCTGCGACAAACCAATCTACCGAGGCAACTACGACACAAGGTTTTTGAAGGAGTCGTCCATGGAGGTACATAAAACATCAAAGCATTGGTGATATATAATTCGTCGTAGGCACTAGAAGCCATGGGCACCCACGCGACATATACTAAACTTTGCTGCCAAGGACCCACCAACGTCACAGTACACAATTACCTCGCGGGCAAGCTGTACGAGGAGCCTGGGCGTGTTGTGATGGTACTCACGACCATCTTGGACGACGAACGCTTTCCATGTCCGCCTGACGGGTATGTGTCGCGCGAAACGACGTGGTGAGCTTGTTGTACACATGACACGTGACGTGTCATGCGTAGGCACGTGGTGTCACTAGTGGACGACCATCGATGTTGCATCAAGTACTGCACTGTCGGCGAGATGCCACGCAAGTCCAAGCGGGAAGAACTGTCAATGGACGTGGACGACGAGATACCTGCGCTGCCGCGCGTGAGTTTTGCAGCGTTTGCCGACTTTATCATGTCGAGCTACGAGCGCAACGCAGACAAGATCAAGGCCCACATGGACCTCATGCTGGGGTATTTCTCAAGATCGGCCAACCAGGGCCGATATTCATCAAAATCGGCCAGCGACCACTCTTCACTCTTGCCAAAATATTTTAATTGGCGATCGGCCATCGGCATCTCATTGGCTGAAATAACTGAGCGAATCCGCGAGTCATGACCATGGTCTTTCCCGTACTTTCTCTCAAACTCGAAGCCAGCGAGGGCATCCCCAATCGGAAAAGTCCCAGTGCTTCTCGCTCTCGGTCTCCTGCAAGTGTGAGAGACAGCACGGGAAAGCCCATGGTCATGACTCGCGGACGCTCAGTTATTTCAGCCAATGAGATGCCGATGGCCGATCGCCAATTGAAATATTTTGGCAAGAGTGGTCGTTGGCCGATTTTGATAAATATCGGCCCTGGTTGGCCGATCTTGAGAAATATCCCCTCATGCTGCGCCCTACCGCCAACTTGGACTCGGACACGTTGTTGTTTGAAACGTAGACTTTCGTGTGCTCGTTTTGGGTGCGGTACAGTGTACCTTTCACTGTTCGTTCGTCGGAGCATTCGCATTTTCGTTGCCTCCTAAAACCAATAATTTGCTGCATGCTATGTACCTTCAAAATTAAATACTTCCCTCGAACGATGAGTGACGGTGTGTCGAGAGGTGCCAACCATGCCACATGCCCAGTGACAGACGATGGACCCAGTTGCACGACGTCCGACTCGGAGAGTTTACGAGAAGTTGCGTGCCTCGATCTCGACGCCCCAGCCGCCCGAAAGCAGCCGAAGAAACGCGTTCGAAAGCGCATGCTCGATGAATTGGCGTATTTGAAGCACCAAGTCGAAGAGTACTCACAACAGTTGGCCGCCCTGCAAGAGAGGGTCCCCGACGCGAACGAGACTGGGGAGTGGGAAGGCCGATCGCGACGTCAGGCAGCCGAGCGCGCCACCGTGGAACAGGAAAACCACAAGTTGAAGGCCGCCGTGGAAGATCAACTCAAGGTCGTGGAAGCGCTCGTGAAGATAGTGAGCAAGCGTCCCAAGCTGGCCGAAGAATCCTTCTTGGACGAATGGAAAGTCCAAAAGCTTGTGGCGGACCCTGTGCGGCGAATGGCTGCGTTTCATGCGATCGTGGATGCCGAACGCGCCAAGCTGGAGTCCGTGTTTGTCTCCAAGCGCGTGTACGACTTGACTGGGTCTAACATCGTCACGGACGTGGAATACGACAAAGCAGCGCAAGGAATCGGGTTCGACTGCACCATGACGCACAACTTGGCTGTGGACTTTGTCACATGCGCCAACGTCATGTGGCATCGCTATTGCGTCGATGCCGAGATCGGTCTGGACACCATGGCGCTCCGGGTGCGTGTACTGCAAATGGAATGCTTATTTGACACACAGCACAGCCCCTTCAAAAGATGGACGACGAGAACACAGTGTACGTCGAATTGGCCTTTAGCTACGGACCACCGTTCGACGTCAAGCTGTTCAATCACTTTGCTGGCAAGCGATACATCGAACGCGATCGCATCGTCATAGTCCTCACTTCGATCCTCGACGATGAGTTGTATCCGTACCCACCGCACGCGCGCGTGGCCCGCGAAACCTGCTGGTTTGGATCCCGCTTGTGTCTGCTCACGTGTCGGGTGTGTAGGCTCGTGGTGTCGAAAGCAAGTGAGACGAAATGCACGATCCAGTTTACTTCGCATGGCATATTGCCGAGCAAGTCCAGTCGACCCAGTGCCGCGGACGAACCAGGCACGCCGCACATGCACATGGCATTTGCCGAATTTTTGATGCAGTGCTACAAGAACAATCTTGCGTCCATGAGCATTTCGCTCGACCACCAATTGCTGTCCGTCGTAGATCCACACGACACGAAGCTCACGTTGTATGAAATCCCGACTGACCGCGCCGAATGAGACTCGGGCGACGAGTCGTCACCCGAGTTCCTACGTGGCTGGGCGAGCGTATGTGGGCTATTATGCGCCGTATCCCATTGGAAATTTTGTGTGTTGAAATCCCCAGGCGCAAGTATAAAGCAATCTGTGCGAGGAGACCAGACACTTTGAGGTCGAACTCCATCGTTGTCGAATGACCTGGCGCGAGTCGCACGCAGGGGATGCCCATCTTCGTCTTGAGAGCTGACTGTCTGGCGGTTGAACGTCGATGATTGGATAGCTATCCGGTAACACGTTATCACATCCGGTTGTAATTTTGCTTCCAAGCATTGGATTTCGATTTCGTCCGATGGCGAGACGAGTGAAGGAGGATGACGAGTCGAGTTGCGGCAGCGACATCACCAGCCTCATCAAGGACGTGACTATTGGCATACAAGATTGCACATCGCAAGACGACGCATCCACAGACGACGCGGAAGCTCTAGATGACGACAGGCATTTAGACACCCCAGGCCGCAAGCAACCAAAGAAGCGGATTCGAAAGCGCATGCTCGATGAGCTTGGCTACTTGAAACAACAGGTCGACATGTACTCGCAGCAATTGGTCGCCCTACAAGAGAGGGTCCCTGACGCGAACGAGACGGGGGAGTGGGAAGGCCGATCGCGACGTCAGGCAGCCGAGCGCGCCGCCGTGGAACAGGAAAATCACAAGTTGAAGGCCGCCGTGGAAGACCAATTGAAGGTTGTAGAAGCGCTCGTGAAGATCGTGAGCAAGCGCCCCAAGCTCGTCGAGGAATCCTTCTTGGACGAATGGAAAGTCCAAAAGCTTGTGGCGGACCCTGCGCGGCGGATGGCTGCGTTTCATGCGATCGTGGATGCCGAGCGTGCCAAGCTGGAAACGGTGTTCATTTCCAAGCGAATGTACGACTTGGTGGGCTCGAACATCATCACAGATCTGCAATTTGACGAAGATGCGCAAGGGATCGGGTTTGACTGCACCATGACACACAACATGGCTGTTGACTACGTCACCTGCGCCAGCGTGATCTGGCAGCGCTATTGCATCGATGTCGAGTTTAATTTGGACTCGGTGTCACTCAAGGTACTCGCCGACCTGATGTGTCTCATCTATCTCTTTTGTAGCCTCTGCAAAAGATGGACGGTGACAATGCCGCATACGTGCAGCTCGTCTTCAACTACGTGACGCCGTACGGGGTCACGCTGTACAACCACATTGCATGCAAGCGATACATCGAGCCGGATCGAATCGTCATTGTGCTCACGTCGATTCTCGACGACGAGCTGTTTCCGTATCCGCCGCAAGCGCGCGTTGCGCGAGAAACGTCATGGTACCGAGATCCAGTGCAAAGTTCCCTCTGACTTGTCGTAGGGTTGTGGTCTCGAATGTTGGCGACAACAAATGTACCATCCAGTACACGTCCCATGGGGTATTGCCCAGCAAGTCGAGTCGCACCGCCGTGGAAGCGGATGAGGGTGTAGTGCACAGGCACATGGCGTTTGCCGAGTTTATGATGTCATGCTACAAGAACAACTTGCAGTCGCTGAGCATCACACTGGACCACCAGCTACTCTCGCTCGTTGACCCACACGACACAAAACTGACATTGTACGAATCAATATAGCAACAACTTTGCCTGGCTCGACATGGAGTTCAGTTGAATTGTGCATTCTGTGGTGCCACGAAGTTCAAAAGCCCAGTTACATGCACTTGGAGAGGCCCTCTGTCGAAGCGAAAAGATCACCATTTGCAAACAAATTGCAGGATGTCACTCCCAAAGAAGTTTGATTTGCACTCCCGAGTGTTCAATTCTGTTCAACGTGCGCCACGGTGTTGTAAAACTGGCTATCCGGCAAATTTGCAGTTGTATCCGGCCGCCTCAATGGAAGACGACCGAGAGTCGAGCTCAGGCGATTCGACCTCATCTGGTGCGATCTCTAGTCTCGTCGAGAACGTGAGGATAGGCGGACCCGAAACGATAGACGACAATGAGACGCTGGATGAAGTTGACGTTCCTAGCACTCGGAAACAGCCGAAGAAGCGCGTTCGAAAGCGCATGCTCGATGAATTGGCGTATTTGAAGCACCAAGTCGAAGAGTACTCACAACAGTTGGCCACGCTGCAAGAGAAGGTCCCTGATGCGAGCGAGACGGGGGAGTGGGAAGGCCGGTCGCGACGTCAGGCAGCCGAGCGCGCCGCCGTGGAACAGGAAAATCACAAGTTGAAGGCCGCCGTGGAAGACCAATTGAAGGTCGTGGAAGCGCTCGTGAAGATCGTGAGCAAGCGTCCCAAGTTGGCCGAGGAATACTTCTTGGATGAATGGAAAGTCCAAAAGCTTGTGGCGGACCCTGTGCGGCGAATGGCTGCGTTTCATGCGATCGTGGATGCCGAACGCGCCAAGCTGGAGTCCGTGTTTGTCTCCAAGCGGATGTTTGACCTAAAGGGCTCCAACATCATTACAGATCTCCATGATGATGAGGAACAGGATGGCATCGGGTTCGACTGCGTCCTGACACACAACATGGCTGTGGACTACGCGACGGTCGCCCGCGCCGTCTGGCAACTCTACTGCGTCGAGACGGAATTCAAATTGAACGCAATATCATCGCTCCACGTAACATCCTCATCAACTACCCTTGTTTTGACATTTCGTGTAGCCCCTCGAGAAGATGAGCGGTGACGACAACGCCGCATACATCCAATTCACCTTGACCACGGCGACTCCGTTTTGCCTCACGCTCAACAACCACATTGCGTGCAAGCGATACGTGGAGCCGGATCGGGTCGTCATGGTCCTCACATCGATTCTCGACGACGAATTGTGTCCGTTCCCACCCCATGTCCACGTCATGCGCCAAACGTCGTGGTGTGCCAGTCTCATCCCTAGCCCCATTCACATTGCAATCTAGGGTTGTGGTCTCGAAAGCCACAGACAACAAATGCATCTTTCAGCACATATCGCGCGGCGTGTTACCCAGCAAGGCCACTCGCCCCGCGGCGACCGACGACGGCACCGCCGTCCCCACCACGCACCTGCATATGGCATTTGCCGAATTTATCATGGCGTGCTACAAGAATGACCTCGAGTCGATGAGCATCATGCTGGACCACGAGCTACTCTCGCTTGTCGACCCCCTCGACACGAAACTTACATTGTATGAAGCCACATAGCGTCGCACTGGATAAGACTGTATTCTCGCCACTCGTGCTGCGAGTCTCAAGGATTTGCAACCATGTGCCGTTTGTGAGTCGAAGACCGTTGGAGAATTCATTCTCTCAACAGCATCCTATTTTTTCACATTTTTCTGGGTGAAAATAATTGACGTAACATTGCTCGACCACACCAAGCGTCCAAGCAGAAGATCGAGCGCTACTGCATCTGGTTCTCGACCCCGTGTTGTTTCCACACACCCGCGCGAGATACATCATGGAGTCGTCGTTGGCGACTTCTCCATCACTCCGGACATTGAAGGCTTGTGATCGCAACATACAACGCGTACATCCAGCATACGTCCCATGCCACACAACTGAGCAAAAATGCACGCGCACCGAAGCCAGCGACACGCACCCGCGCGTGGTGGCTGCCGAGTTTTGCGATGCAACAACCGAGTCGCAGAGCTTTGCCAGTCGTTGACACACATCACACAACATAACAATTTTTGATTTGAGAGGCGTCACTGTCTTAGTGTTGCTTGGACAGGACCGAGACGGCGCGGTCGACCGAGATGGTCTGCTGGTACGGGTTGTAGCGGGCGTAAAAGGGCTTCTTCATGTCTTCCGTGAATTCGCGCATGCGGGCCTTGGCGTCCGCGACGCTGTCAGCAACATAGTAGATGGGCTGGTACGTCGTGATGGGGTATTTTTGCTTGGCCGCTTGGAACGGGTCCCACGGGCGATATTCAGGGAACTTTTCTTCGCCGCCGGCGGGGCGCGTGGGCGAGCACGCATACTCGAGTTCGCCAAAGCTAGAGAGCAAGCCCGCGCCGTACGCCTTCTTCTCGCCGTGTTGCATGCACACGCCAAACTCGACCGAGAACCAGTAGCACGTGGCGAGGCGCTCGATTTCTTCGTCCGACGCGCCGAGCGATGCCAAGCCGATTTCGTGCGAAAAGTCGGCAAAGTCAGGGTCCTGCGGCAAGATGAGTATCTCCAAAACCAAAGATGAAAACTCGTACCGCAAACATCGGGGCATGGCCCATCAATTCGTGGCAAATGTCCGGTTCGGGCGTGTACAACGGGACCGAGTGGTGGCGCAAATATTGCGTCGAGAAAAAGACGCGAAAGGCCAACCCGTTGAGGAAATCGCGCGCCGAGAGGAGGCCGGCGACGGGGCGCAATGTAAAGCCCGTGCATTCCTTCAAAAAGTCGGAAATATCTTGGGCTTGGGGAATGTTGTCCTTGGAGTAACCGCAATTGGTCTGCAAGAGCGGCAAGATGTACTTGAATTCGTCGCACGCGTACTGGGCCCACAAGGATTCCATGCGTTCGTAGACAACGCCCCACGTCTTGATTTCATCGGCAGTGTACTCGATGCGCGGAATGGTTTGGCCTTGCTTGAAGTTGACGGCAATGTCGGTCAATTGGTCGCGGCGGGCACGGTACACCTTGTCGTTGAAGCCAGGGTGGTCCGATTCCAAGTCTTCGCCGGCATCCAACGTCTACAAAAGAATGAGGACTCGAAAATTCTTCCCCACGAGAACACAGCGTACCTTGACAGTCAAGTCCAAATCGTTGATCTTGCGGGGAAACCATGGCACTGAGATTTCATTTTGTGAGCAATGTCGGTTGCCAGCTTGTGGACAGTACCTTTCTTTTCGTTGAGTACCATCATGTCCTTGCAGTGGCGTTTCAAGTCGTCGAGCAAAGCGTCGACCGGGGCCTCGCCCGGGCGACCGTCGAAATCAATGTAAAACGAATAGTCGGGGGACGGGCCCTTGCTTGGGCGGGATTCAATGCGGACCATGTTGACGTCGTGCTTCCAAAAGAACTTCAACACGTCCTGAAGCGAGCCAGGGCCGTCGTTCGTCTCCAAGAGGAGCGACGTCTTGGGCTTGTCCAAGCCGCGCACGACGGCAGACTTGGAATACCCGCGCTTGAACTGCTCGAGCGGCGAGAATGCGTTCGACGCGAGGGCAGCGGGCGCGAGTTTGCGCACGGTGGGCAACGTCGCAGTCGTCAAGCGGGATGTTTGTTGGCGGCCAAAGACGGCGGCGACAGCGGCGGCGGCGCGACGGGTGCGGAACATCTTTACGTCCACAGAGCAAAACGCAAACTGACAAAATTCCCAATCTGGCCTGTGAAACCGCACCCACGGTTGCCCCGCCTTTGCTGTCACGCCACAAAGATACTGACATATGATTGGCTAATATTCGTTATTTTTGCAATTATAGCCAATCCAAACCCTGATGTGATTTTGAAGGTGAAGTTTTGGCCCAAATGAGGCTGCGCAATCCTATAGATAGAACCACCATGGTGGTTCCCGTGGCGCTGAGCGGAGATTCCATGGAGGATATGGAAGCCCCGTGCAAAGTTCCCCAAGAAGGCCAGCAGACGGCCCAAGACCACAAGCTTGCACTTGTGGGGCCACAGTCGCATTACGCATGCGTGTATTCATTTTCTGGCCGCATCCAACCCGCCCAGTCCGAGCTTGGGCCATCTCCAATCCAACCCGGATTGGTCACGCCATACAAATTGCAGGTGAATTGCTCCTTGAGGCAGCAATCAAAATTCCCCACCCAATAAGTTACCCAGCCCAGGTTGAACCACAAGGTGGACGAAGGGCGTGGACATGTGACGCGGACGCTAACGTGGGTGACGTCGCCGTATCTTGTGGTGACGAAGGACCCAGACTTGGACGTTTAGAGACACCAGGGACCTTGTGGCGCGGATCGAAGGACGTTTCCACGTGCACTGGTGCACTGGTGCCTGATGATCGGTACCTGACATAAAAATGCAGTCATGATCAGATGTAATCTTTGGGCGATAGTGCGGTTGCCCGACCCGACCCGAGACCCGCACCGCCAGAGACACGTCGCAGGCTTGGTCATGTCCGGATAAAGTGCGGGTCAGAATACCTCAATAAATTCTGTCTTAGTCAATGGAGGTAGGTTACTAAAAGTATCTTGACTGCATATATCGTCTATGATAGTACAATGATAGTATTCCTACCTTTCACAGGGGCATAAACAAAGCTGTAGATATTCTATCGCACTTGTACGGAGTGTGCCCCCACACGTGGCGGACAAATCATAATGTCCAAGGAGGTTCCACGGATGACAAATCGGCCAAAACTTGTCATCCTTGCGGACCAGACCAACGGGGATAGGTTGTGCTGGCACTTGCATTCACTATAGAAGCTGAAGGTGTCGCTTGCCACTTGAAGTACAGCGCCAAGATACCTACCATACGGATTCTGATCGCAACCATTCGCACGACGATTGTATTTGCCAAGGTGACCCCAGCAATCACTGCCCAGCAATCAACCGCGCATAACTTTGCAGTTGGGCCATTCTGTTCAAACAATAGCTTGCACGTGTATGTACCATTTCGTTCGATGTACTTTTCTCGTTTCGTTTGAGATTGCATTTCGACAAACACAACGCACCCCACACATTCTCCCCTTGGGCGAACGACCAATAGGATATCCGACGTCTCCACTCACAAGAGAAATCGTAAATTCACGTTTCTCATTGCATCTAGGTTGAAAAATCAACGTCCTCGCATATGGCGCCAATGTGTTAAAATGGCGTGTACTAACGGTATGCACATTGTCACCATTCAATCCCAAGTCACCGACACATTTCGATCCCCATTCTGAAACGGTCGAATACAACTTCGACATCATGCAGGCGGAGAAACCCCATGTGGAGTATTGACATCACCTGGTGAGGGAACTGGTCATCGTTGCCCGTTGTCATAGCGTCGATGGACCGCCTCGTTTAAAACCCCAATGGCCGTCTGCTTGACAACGCCATCGATAAGGTCGCGTGTGACCATGTTTGCGTCGCCCCGCTTTGATCAATTGGTCACGACTGAGTAATCCCAACCGCAATCTGCGACCCCCCCTGAGTTTTCCCCTCACCAACCAGTCCCTGCACTGCCCTCCTACCCCCCCCCCCACTTCAGTGCATAATTGAATTCTTTAGTAGGACTATTTATTGCACATCGAACAGCGGACAGGAGGGTCCCTCATCCCTCATGATGCAATGACCTCAAGTCGACTACGAACAGTGTAAAATAAATAACGTTATGATTGCATTATCTTTCGTCCTCTGATTCGACGCCACAAAAATCGTATTCCTCTGCGTCACGATTGTCATCGCGTGGCTTCGTCTGCATCGTCGCAGCATCGACAAAGTCAAAGAGCGAAACACCACAAGGGTGTGCGTCGCCTTCGTCACCGTCGTCGCTGTCGTCCGTTATATCGTCATCCCCGTCGTCGACACTCGTCTTGTCATCCGCGGGCGTGAACCACCGTCGCGTCTTGACTCTGCCCTTGTTGTTTTTGGGTTCTGCATACCAGCCCGTTTCGCAGCGGCGGAGCGTTCGCTCCAGGTGAGGCACGACTTGCGTCGCCGTGTCGACGGTCCGATACCAGTAGCGATGACTGAGTCCGTCGTGCTTGTAGGACGTCGTTGCGAGTTCTTCAACGCGCAATCTTTCCTTCTTTGTCAACGAATCGCAATGTCGATGACCCCCGAACCCAAGCACTCGCATGGCTTGCCGTTTGGCTTCCAACTGCTTGAATGCAAACATAATCCGTGCCGCGGCATCGCGAATTGCGGCGTCGCTGTGCTTCGTCCGGCCTTCCACAAAGGACACGTGTGTTGCATTCATGTCCGTGAGAGACTCAACGCTGTACAAGCCAATAGTCTCCGCATCTGACGGGAGAAGAGTCACGGTTCCGCTTTTCGCGCCCCAGGCCTTGTGGAGGACCGACGCGGCATCTTTCAAGGCTTTCTTTCGAGTTTGCTCTTCTCTCGATTCAACAATGTACGCGTATTGCTCTGGCCCAACGCCGCATCCGCAATTGTGAATCGTGCGGTTTGTGGCCACGTGTTCTTCGCGCAGGCGGTTGAAGACGACACCTTCGCGGCGCATCTTGGATGGAAATTTGAAAGTGAAACAAGAGTGCGGTTGTGCAAGACAACGACCATCACTCATTCTCCTGCGCAGGATCGCACCAAGATCATTCTCGTCGCTGATTGGCTCAATTCATTTTTTCCACATTCGCGAACGAAACAGCAACCCAAAACCTATTTGCGTATGATCGACGCTGAGATATCGGAGTGCAATTGACTAGCCCCGCACAACGAAACAGCAAGGATGACTTCGGAGCTGTGGGTGTTTTTGAAATGGTGAAACTCACATCTTGAACTCAATATCTTTTATAGTTGAACTCAACTGATTGGTCGTCGACTTGATTTGGCATTGAGATAATCGACCAATCGGATTGCGGTGGGAGGGATAACCTCAACTCTTTGTCGTGTATCCATATATTCGTCCTCTTCATCGAGCGCGTCCTCCCACCACCGAGGCTTCCACTTGTGCGCCGTTCGGTTATTCGCCTTCCATCGCATGGGACGTACCGCTTCCTGCTCTCGCCGCGTCTTTTGGTGCATGCGTCGATCGTCTTTTGCCCCCCGAGATCTCTCCTCGTTTGCGCCTTGCACCACGTGCTCCATCCATCTCTTTTCGTCGATCGTGATCGAACTAAAGCATCGACGTTCTTCAAAGCCCAGAAGGGCCATCGCTCGACGCTCGTTTCGCTTCCCTTCGTACAATACCACAAGTCGACGACGGGCTGCAACGCTCTCCATGGACACTTCCTTTGATTCCCTTGCGAGATCAGCCATCTCATTGTCGACTTGTGCGTGCGCCACCAAAACCTGGGAAGCAATGTGCCGTCCCATGACAGCACTTACGTCTTCACGCCACTGCTCACTGTACTCGTACTCGTAGCGGAAATGAGACCAATAATGCACGGCGAGGAAATACGCTGCTTCGTCTTCTGATGTCTCCTCACTGTTCAAGCCAAAGATATCGGACGGATGCAGCATAGTGATTTTTCCAATGCGATTTGCAAGCCAAAGACCATCACTCATATCTGGAGACGACCGCAAAACAGTTGTGGGGTCGTTTGAGCAATGCTCGAATCAATCACGTGGTTGAGAAAGAGTTCATCAACTTGCCATAACTGCGACTCTGGGGACTAAATTGAGCTTGCAGCAGATAGCACATTTATGACAATGCTCGATTGTATTGCCCCACGAAACGCGTTCCTTTTGTCTTGCCCCTGACGACAGACGAAACCACAATAATACAATCCATTCGGTGCAAAGGGGGTATATTAATCCCATCGATCGTCCACCGATGCGACGCTACAAAAGTCATAGTCGTTGTCGCTGTGTGCCTGTCGCCGTGCTAGCGCCGCGTCCACGAAGTCAAAGAGGTTGACACCAAGTGGACGCATGCCGTCATCACCTTGGTCGTCGCTGTCGTCCGTCGCATTCATATCCTCGTCCTCAGCCATCGTGACTTGTGCATGTACCCATTGCCGGCGTGCCTTGACCATGCCTTTGTCAGCTTTGTCGTCGGACTCCTTGTACCAGCCTGATGTTTCGCAGTGTCGAAGCACCTGTTCAAGAACCGGCACGATCTCCTCTTTCACATCAACAGTTATGACAGTGTGCTCAAGTCCGCTGAGCTCATCCGAGGGCGATGTAAGCGCTTGCACCAAGCGCAGCCGCTCCGCCTTGGTTAAAGAAGCGCATCGTCGGTGACCTCCAAACCCAAGCACTTGCATTGCTTCTCGCTCCTCTTCCAACTGCTTGAACGTGGACAATATCCGCGCCGCGGCGTCGCGAATGACTACATCTCGGTGCTTCAACCGGCCTTCGACAAACGCCACGTGCGTCGCATTCATGTCTGCGAGAGATTCGACGCTATACACGCCAACTGTCTCCAAATCTGACGGAATACTTGAAGAAAAGTCATCGCCTTTTGTCTGCAGTGCATCAAAGACAAAGGTCGCCGCTGCCTTCAAGGCTTTCTTCTTCTGGTATTCAGCAGGTGGTTCGACGACATAGGCGTAATGCCGAGGTCCTCGCCCGCATCTGCAATTGTGGATTGTGCGGTTTGTCGCGAAATGTTCGCGGCGCAGACGATTGAAGACGACTCCTTCTCGGCGCATGGCTTGTTGAAATATGAAATGAATGCAAGTCACAAGACATAATAGACCATCACTTTGGTAAAATGAACTCGCCGTTGATTGGTGAAAACTTCCTGCATCATTTTCAATGAGACGAAGTTTCTTCCATAGCAAACAACTGCCAGCAATTGGCATGTAACTTCCTGCTCTCGAACTTCTCCTGCTCAAGTCCACTTCCACCGCTTTCTGCACGACACTTTGGAGTATTCCGAGTTCTACTTGTACGCCAGTGCAGGTGAAACAATATTACTTGTGTACTTTCGTCGACTACACGAGACGACAGCAAAGTGCCAAAAGAGTTGCGTCCACTAGAGTGCAGCAGGCTCGGTGTGTAATTTTGGGCACGTGTTGTTGAGGAGTGAGCCCCAGTCTTTATGTAAAAATGGAGTTCTCCTTGGGATGCAGCAGGTTGACACTTGCGCCGCGCTCCATATACTTACCTACATTCGTGGTCCCAACAATAAGTTCCATCATTCGAGTTACGCTGCACTATTGACGTCTGAAAACCACGTGGGGTAGTCAACAGGCACTTCCATCATCAAAGTTGCGGCCCATGCGACTGCACTGTTGACGTCCGAAAATCCAAGTTTCCAATTTGATGCAGGTTCAATTCGATAAACGCCTTGAGTAAAACCAAGGAGCTGTCAACAACGTTAGAATGTGGTCAACTCCAAACGAAATAACTCTGTCATAATGACACGGATCCAGGGTCGAAACATTTATGGGGCGTGTTCTATCCAACTCATCAATAGTTCAACATCGGGATCGCTCCTTGTCAAGGCCACGCAGGCAAAACAAGTGCGAAGAATAGGTGTCTTTTCATGGTCAGAGTATGTTCGTCTTGTAGGGTCCCATTGTATCGATATTCATGTGGTGTTGCTTGTCGCAGTACCTACATGGCTCTGCATTCGAGGCTGCTCGGGGTGTTTTGATTCGGCTCAACACCACAAAAATCGTATTCGTTGGAGTCGTCAGTGTTGTTCACCACGGACTCAACAAAGTCAAACACGGTCAGGCCAGTGCGAGGTCGTGACCAATGGCTCTCGTGGCTCTCGTCGACGCAGTCGACATCATCGTTTACTTCGTGCGCACTGTCGCTGGCAACATCTCGCACCCATCTCAATGCGTTGGTCGTGCCTTTCCGTCGCTTGCATCGAACCTTGGTCCAGCCCCAGGTTTCACAGCACCGGAAGAGGCGCTCGAGGCGTGGGACAATCTCGCTCGCACGGTCCACTCGGTGCAAGTTGTACCACACGCCAAACCCTGGACACGAGATACTGGACGCCACATCGCCCCACGACGTGGCTATGTAGGACGGGCATGACATCGAAGCCAGCTCGTTGATGCGTTGCCACTCTGCCTTGGTCAACGAGTCGCGATGACGACGAGAGCCAAATCCAAGTCCCTGCATGGCTTGACGCTCCTGATTGAAGGTTCGTACGAGTCGATCGGCGGCCTGGCGCTTGCTTTCGTCGCCGCATGAGTTCATGCTTGTCAGCTCTGATGCATACTTGTCGGTCATGTCTTCGACGTCTTCGACGCTGTACAGCCCCACGACTTCCAAATCATGACGAGGGTCTTGTGCAACGGCAGTCTCGCGCCCCTTTCGAGCCTCACTCAGGACGGCAGCCGCCCTCCTCAACGCCACCGTGGCATCTGACGCGGCTCTTGGCTCGACGATGAAGGCTTCATCTCGGGCCTGATGACGGCAGGCCCGACGCACCGTGCGGTTCGTCGCCACATGTTCGTTGCGGAGTTTGCTGAAGACCACACCGTCTCGTCGCATGTGCGTTGATCTCGCGAGTTTGAATGTGAACTTTTGATTGCATTTGTTGAACCACCAACACTCGTGTGACATTTGCTTGGGAGAAGGCAATCTCATTGGTCACTCAAACGACTTTTCGATTTGACAATCGAAAGATTGAAACAGGAAACGTCGTCGCATCGTGTTCTTGTGTGCCTTCTTCGCCACGTCGTCGAAAAGAATCCAAACCAAGTTTACCCTTGAAATTTTGGCGTCGCCAGGTATTGATACGATGGCACACATATTCGACTGCATGTTGTTGTGCTCCTCCTCACCCAGCTTTTCATGTGCTATTATTTAACTTCGAAAAACTCAAACAGCGACGGCCTTGTATGAGGCCCGTCTTGGTTCGTTGGAAACTTGAATACGTACTTGGTCCTCCAATCAGCAACGAGTATGGTATTTTTGTTCAATCTAGCACATGATTGATGAGTGATGGTCTTAGTCTTCACAGCTAATGTATGTGCACTTGCATCACTTGGCATATTCCATCCAGGATGCGCCGAGATGGAATCGTCTTCAATCATCTGCGCCATGAGCACGTTGCCACAAACCGCACGATTCACAATTGCGGATGCGGAATTGGGCGGGAGAAATTTGCCTATATCGTTGAATCCAGAGACAAACAAGCTCAAAAGAAGGCCTCGAAAGCAGCCGCGACGTTCCTGCTCACAACCTTGCACGAGAAAGGCGGGGCTACCGACTTGACTCTTTCACCGTCGGACGTGAAGACATTCGGCTTGTACAACGTCGAGTCTATCACAGACATGAATGCAACACACTTGGCATTTGTGGAAGACCGGCTCAGTCACAGCAATGCCGCCATACGCGACGCCGCCGCCCGGATTGTGTCTGCGTTCAAGCAATTCAAGGACGAGCGGGACGCCATGCGAGCGCTTGGATTTAAAGCCCATCGACACCGCGATTCGTTGACAAAGAAGGAAAGACTGCGTGTCGAAGAGCTCGCAACATCGTCCTGCAATTACAATTTACTGGGTTGTCGTCATTGCTGGTACCAGACCGTCGAGACAAAGACACAAGTCGTGCCTCACTTGGAACGGATTTTCCGCCGCTGCGAAACAGGCTGGTACGCCGAACCCAATTGCAACAAGGGCAAGGTCAAAACGCGACGGTGGTTTACGCCCGCGGACGACGAGACGAGCGTCGACGACGAGGATGACGATGTGACGGACGACAGCGACGACGGTGACGAAGGCGACGCACACACTTGTGGTGTTTCGCTCTTTGACTTTGTCGATGCCGCGGCAACGCAGCCAAAGTCATACATTGACAATCATGACGCAGATGAATACGACTTTTGTGGCATTGAATCACTGATCGAGAGCTAAATCAACCATAACGAGTATATATTTTCAGTATTTGTACTTCTAAAACACGTCTAACGCTATCATTTGCTTCACGAGCAATTGAAGACATGAGTTGATGATTTGTTAACTTTGTCTACATGCTTGGCTTGGTGGTCCTCGACCTCCAAAGCCTCCAAATATTTAATGTCCATGCGTTCGTCGTCTTCAACGAGCGTCGCAACACTCCCATGTGGTATCCACTAGTGTGCCTTCGCCTTTCATTCAACGTGCCTCTTCGTGCCGACCCAAAAACAATTTCTGGATGAACGAACCAAATGACCTTGAACAGGAGAACTCGAATCTTTCTAATTTCACACGACGACGTTTTGTATGTTCACTGTTTGCATAACAACACAGCGTAAGTTTGAGCTGATGCTGCCCGGCACTGGTGCGTCGTCACGCAAATCGTACTGCGCGTCACGGCAGTCCGTCTCCTCACTCATCTTTATTTGTGCCACCAACTTCGCCTCAACAAACTCAAACAACGACGGCCTTGAACGCAGCCCGTCTTGGTTGTCGTCACCAAGGTCCACATCACTCTTGTCGGTTTCGAAATCACCACGGTATGCAATAGCGGGACGACGTGCCGAGCGCCGTGCCTTGACATTGCCGCGGACGATGACCGAAACAATCACTTCCACCTTGACCAGCTTTGACTTTAGACGCGGCACAATCTCCATCACTCCATCTTCATACCGAACGTCCACATCGAGAGACTCGACTGCAATGAATCCTTGTTGTCGACGTGCACGATCTTCAACAAACTGTCGCACCGTCTTATATATCGAAGAAGAATATCTCAACGTCTGTTGGCGCGGACACAATTCTCGGATGATGATCATTTACTGCATATCTCCTTGCATGCATGCTACATCACATGCATGCTACATCACTGTGCAGTTGGAGCCGTCGTCTTGTTGGTTGTTGCACTTTCCTCGTCGCACGAGTCGACGGCTCAAAAGTCGAAGTCTACATGTCTCGACATAGCAATGTCAACAAAGTCAAATAGAGTCATGTTCGTGTGATGAGACGAGCAATTGCATTCGCCAAGTACACATGGGCCGTGGACGGTGTCGTCCTCGTAGTCGTCGCGCTGGCAGTCGTCAATAGCCTCACGCCACCACCGAGTGGCCTTGATCGTGCCTTTGTCGGGCTTACGCTTTCCTCTGTACCAGCCCATCGTTTCGTATCGTCGCAGCATGCGTTCGAGGCGGGGCACAATCTCACTGGCGCGCTCGACGCGGTGCAGGCTGTAGCCCCTGCCAAGCCACCCAAACGGGGCTTTCGATGCGACGTCGCCGATGTACGTGGTCACAAAGGAGATACAAGGCATTGCGACCACGTTGTTCACGCGTCGCCATTCGTCTTGGGTCAGAGTCGTCAATTCACGATCGCTACCAAAACCAAGTTTCTCGATGGCTTGGCTCTCGGCTTTCCTCTTTGCAAAGTCCTGCCTGAGTCGCTTCGCTGCCTCGCGCTTGACTTCGTCTCGACCCTTGAGATGCACTTTCAAAGCTGCTGCATGCGTCGCATCCATGTCGCCCGGGCACTCTACGGTGTACAATCCAACTACTTCCAAATCGTCACAACAAGCTGGCGTAGTTGCGGCACGGCCGCGCCGTCTGGCTTTCTCAAGGAACGACGCGGCGCTCTTCAAAGCTCGGTTTGCCTCGGAAATGGCTTTGGGCTCCACGACGAAGGCCAAATCCTCTTGGCGATACCGGCTCGCATGACGCACCGTGCGATTGGTTGCCAAATGCTCGTGGCGGAGTTTGCTGAACACGACGCCGTCTCGCCGCATTGCTGCTGCGTTGGAAGTGAGCTCGAAGAGTTAGGACCATCACTCACAGTGGTTCTAGATTCGATTTGGATTGACCAATCGGGTTGTCGATCAACGATTGAACGAATTCGGTAGAGCTCACACACAAAATACCAACTTTGCCTGATGTTATGTGATTGTTATCGCAAGTCAATTTTGGCTTGCGAAGCAGCTATTATACGCGTGGGGGGTTTGTGGGCATTCAACGTGATAGTATGTCACACACACCTCAAGAATGAGATCGTCAGCGCTCCAAAAATACCTTGTTCTTTTTGTGCTCGAGAGCCAAAGCGCTTGATATTACTTTTGTCAGTGTGGTGGTGCCGGGGCTTGTCACAGATTCATCGTGCACTAATTTGTCAACAAAAGAGGTACACCTTGACCCTATTCTAATCGAGTGTTGGTGGAAATGTTTCGGTCAACCATGTACTAGGAGGTGTTATTCACATGGATAGCACTTACATGAATGCACATGTCCTTGCTCATTCTCTTGGTGAATTTTAAAAACTTGAATAACATTAGGCGCAATAAAAGTTATTGTTCTTACCAAACCGATGATGCAAATCGATGATGGACCATTCATCGAGAGAATACCTTTGTCGCACAACCTGAAATTGCAAACGTGCCAAAAAGCAAAGACAACCGTGACTCCACAAAATTCCACATGTGAAAGTCCATCACTCCGCATCTTGTTGTGAGAGTGACGGTCTTTACGGCACAAAAGCTCTGGGTTCGGCACCAAAATCCTCGCAACAAATTCTGCTTCATGTGGACTCAACGGGCTACACAGCTGTTTTCCTTCGCTCAACTGATGCTCCCCCTGCTGCGTTGGTGATATGCTGAAAAATAGTATGGACGGGCGGTGTGGATGGAGAAAATAAAATAAATGGATCCTGCAAATTCGAGAAAATTGTCCATACACAGGCTTCTGGTCCACCAATGTCGCCATTATCGCCACATTTAAAAAAAAGCTTGCATTTCTAGTTGTCGTGCGGACGACACGACACAACAACAATTATCCGACATTTGAATAGAGACTGCGTGAAATTGCTTCTTCATCCGAAACTGAGATTGCTTCTTCATCCGAAACTGAACTGCTTGTAGTACTACCGTAAAGCACACAATAACTCACCAAACTTTTTTGCTCACCATTTTGTGAGTAGTTGAGTTTATTTTGATATTTTTCCGGATAAAACTATGTATTTTTATTCGTATTCCTAATGATATATATTATACTTGATATGTGTATGTATAAGTTAATTTATTTACCATGGCCAGGTGTTGTTGGTGCGAGCTTGAGTGGTAAAATACTATTGGTGAGTTATTTTGTGATTTGGGTCTCTGGTGAGTAGTTTTGTGCGGTGAGTTATTGTGTGCTCTGCGGTTTTCAAAAAATTGGAATATAAACTACTTCTTTTTGATTGGCTGGCTGAATTCATCAAATGCGGAGTGATGGTCTTCCTGCCGCCTGCCAAAACAAGTCTCAGTTTCAAATAACACCATCATGCGGCGCGAAGGAGTCGTCTACAGTGAGCAGCGACGCCAACACATTGCGACGAACCGCACCGTCCACAAATGCAGATGCATGCAACGACCCGAAGATTACAAGTTTGTCGTTGAAACAAACGATGCCAAGCAAGCCAAGGAGGACGAAAAGAACGCGGCGGAGCTCCTCGTCCATGCGTGGCAGTCCAAGGAGATTGCGGTCGTGCTGCCGTCCGACTTGGAGACTGTGGGTCTCTACAGCGTCGATGCAGTCGCCGACATGGATGCGACACACCTGGACTTTGTCGAGCGCCAATCCAACCACCACGACGACGCGACGCGTGACGCGGCCCAGCGCCTCGCGACCAAGTACAAGAAGATGGAAGACGAGCGCAAGGCAATGCAGACACTTGGGTTGGGGGCCCATCGTCACCGCGATTCTCTGACCAAAATGGAGCGGCGGCGCGTGGAACAGTTGGCGACGACGCCTCCTGCGTATAGCCGGAGCGACGTGCTGTTTCGAATTACGTTTGTGAATGTCACGGCCGAGATCGCACCCAAGCTGGAACTGGAACTGCGTGGATGTGAAACCTATGGCCTTTGCACGCACACGACCTGCAAGTGCCGCGAATGCACGACCTCTGTGCGGAGTCGATGGCGTTATTCCAAGGACGACGAAGAGGATGAAGACAACACGAATGAGAGCGATGATGAGGGCGACGAGGACGTCATGTCACAGAGTCCTTCCAAGATCCACATCTCGCTGTTTGACTTTGTCGATGCGGCAATGACGCGAATGGCACAGTCTGGTGCAGCGACTGACGACGAATACGATATGTGCGCGCTCCAGTCAGACGACGAAGGCATGAGCAGCACCTGCGCCGAGTAGTTTGTTGCGTAGTTGAGCCCCCTTTAATTATTTAACACCCAGTCTCTGGGATAACCCGATATTGTTGGTTATGAAACTGACGCCAAAATGAGAGGTCCGTTGGTAGTACTCTGCACAGCACAATCGTGCACTCCGAAGTACCCCGGAGTTGGTGGCGAGCAGTTCATTGCGCAATTCTCGATTTCACATGTCAACTCATCTTCGTCATGGTGTTGAAAAATTACGTCCGATGTTTGTGTTTGTCCGAAGCGATGAAAACGCAGATGATTCAACACAAATATTCTTTTACATCAGCGAGCATTTTCGCAAGGCTATCTCGGCTGCGGCAATGCTCGTTCGGTCAATGTCAGTGCAAAAATCATACCCTTCGTCCGCATCGTCTTCAGCCTCGATTTCCACATTGCACTTGTCATCCTCATCGAATGGGTCATCGTCGTCGTCGACATCATCGTCGAACCATGCGTCGAGACGCTTTGTCCTGGCTAATATCGACCGCGATTTCGTCCGCTGCGATGGCTCTCTCTTGAACCACCATGGCTCGCGTGGCTTGTTCCACCCATGCGTTTCCAAGCGTCGCACGTGGTCGTTCGTGACTCGCTGGGCCTCCTTCTCATCAACGTAGCAACTCTTGCGGTATTGCCGCCGGCCGTCCCATCGAGTAATTTCGTGTGTCGGGGGCACATGCTCGCGACTCCACTGGCCAACACGCTCCTTTTCGACCCTCGACAGCGACGAATACAGCCGACATGGGCCAAAACCGAGCGTCTCAAGGGTCGCCCATTCCACTCGCATGGTTTTGTGCTGCCACAAGAGTCGTGACGCAAGCGAGTACAACCGCCACTCATCCATTGTTTGGGGCCGCACATGACCACGAATTTCTGCCAACGCTTTCAGTCGCTTGATGCCCTCGTCATCGAGCTCAGCCAATGACGTGGCTGGCTCAACGCCGACTTGTTTCAACGCAGATGCTTCGTCGTCGTCGGGAATATACTGGCTAAAGTTGTAATAGCTCGAGCAGAGGAGATCGTGGGCGAGTTGGCGTCGCCGAATTTTCTCGCCTTCGTCAAGCGAGACGACGATGGGATTGGGGGCACGTGGCCGCGATCGTCGAATCGTGTGGTTCGTTCGCACGACCTTGGCACGCGCGTGGCTGTATGTGGCGCCGTCCCGACGCATCGCACAGCTCGATTTGTACTCTGAAATGTCGGGCTTGATGAGTGACCATCATTGTCGTGCGCGAGGTTGAGTGTGAGTGATGGTGGTTGAAAGATCGCGACGATTCCCAGTCGTCGCAGGATTGTGAATTGCGGTGGGTGGCAAAGACTGGATCGTCCTTCAAGTCTTCAACTTGTGCGCTTGGGCAAGCAGTGGTGTGAAGAGGCGGGTAATCGTGGCGGGGCAAATAAAGCTTGACCTGGCATCTGTGGAACAGACAAATGGAACACCTAGGATCGAAAACCATCACTCTCAAGCGATGTGAGATTGAATTTGATATTTCTGAAACATGTTTGAGATTCAGCATGCGCCCAGTCAACCTTTACCTTTCTTGACCTTGGCGAGTACCTGTTGTTCATGCCTTCGACGAATGACACTATGTTTATGTTTGGCGGCAATACATGGTGTCAAGGTGATCGCACAAGTTTGGGGCAGCATCCTCAACGCACTTGCATGCACGTTTGTTGCCTGATTAATTTAACATGGAAAGAAATGTCCACTCGAAACTGGTGGGCGTCGTCATGTCATCGTCTGATTGGAGCATGTCGTACTCGTCATCGGTGGTAGGAGACGACTGTGCAACTGTCTGCGTCATTGCCGCATCAACAAAGTCAAAGAGGGAGACATTGGTGGCTGCATGACTCTGTGCCAACCGATCTCCTTCGTCTTCGCTCTCTGTCTCACTGAGGACGATCTCGTCATCGTCGTCCTCGTTTTGATACCGCCATCGTTTGCGCACGATTGGCTGAGGACCACAGCACTTGCAACCATATCGAGCGCACACAACGCGTGTTTCGCATGCGCGCAGGTTGTGTTCCAACGTTGGGGCAATCTTGGCCGCGGCATCCACAACAATAATTCGAAACATACGTTGAGTCCAAGTTGACGTTGGTGGCGCCGTCGCGAGGACTTCCAAACGCAGTCGCTCCATTTTGGTCAACGAATCCCGGTGGCGACGGGCGCCCAACCCAAGTGTCTGCATCGCCAAACGCTCGTCTTCCATTTGCTTGAACTTGGTTGCCAGTCGCAGGGCCGCATGCCGCGTGACTTCGTCGTGGTGCGAGGACAGATGGTGGAGGACAGCCCAGTGGGTCGCGTCCATATCAGCGACAGACTCAACGCTGAAGAGACCCAAAGTTTCCAAGTCCGACGGCAGCACGGTCTTCTTCGAACGCCACCCCGAGAGGAGAATCTTCGCGGCGTTCTTCTCGTCTTCAATCGCCTGTTTCGTGGCTCGTGTTTGAACAACAAACTCGTAGTCTTCGGATCGCTTCATGCAATGGCATGCATGGACGGTGCGATTTGTGGCAATGTGTTGTCGGCGTTGCTTGCTGTACACGATTCCTTCGCGGCGCATGCTGTGAAATTGCAAGTGAGCTTTGGGGCAGGCAATCTTGAAGACCATCACTCTGTATTGGGTCAGTGTCGGTTCAAGATCAATCTTGTTTGCGGTAAGTTCCATCATTGCTCTGTATTTCCCGACCTCTCGACACATTTTTTGGACCAGCCGTCAGGTTTTGAGCGATCTGTTGTTGGCCACGCAAATTTACCCAACATGGACTTTTTATGGGCTTGAGAGTTGCAGAATTGTAATTTGGGGGCAATGGCGGAAGACGAGATTGTTTGATGTTGAGGTGAAACACGAGTGTACAATTCAAATGTTCCTGCTAACACAACACCCACGCCGTGGACGGGGGTGCCAGCTTGGGGTGTCGTGGCGGTGCAAAGTCTCGTGCGGGCGACACCTTTGATTTTTTCATGTGCTCGATCGTGAACTTGTTTGACCTGAGTGATGGTCTTGGACATATTGCAATGCATTTTCATTTGTGTTTTCACCAGAATGCGCCGCGAAGGAATCGTGTACAGCAAGCAACGCCGACAACACATTGCCACGAACCGCAGAGTCCGAAGCTGCCGATGCATGCAACGCAAGCGCTCAGACTACATGTTTGAGGGGAACCTAACAGCCGACAGCATCGCTGCAACTTTCCTCCACAAAGCGTGGCTCTCAAAAGCGATCGAGCTGCCGTTCAACTTGGAGACCGTGGGCCTATACAGCGTCGAGTCTGTCGCCGATATGGATACAACACATTTGGCCTTTGTCGAACAACAGTCCAATCACCGCGACGCCGCCGTACGCAAGGCAGCCCTCAGTGTGGTAACCAAATACAAGCAGATGGAAGACGAGCGCAAGGCGATGGAAACCCTTGGGCTGGGTGCCCGTCGCCATCGCGATTCGTTGACCAAGATGGAACGAAAGCGAGTGGAAGAGTTGGCAACGATGCCTCGTCTGTACTGCTGGAGCGACACGTATGTCGAAACCGCGGCCGAGAATGCGTCGTATTTCGAGATGGAACTGCGCGGGTGTGAAACGTACGGCTTTTGCATGCGAAATATGTGCCAGTGCAACTTGTGCAGGGCAACCGTGCGCAAACGATGGCGGTATTCCAAGGACGACGACGACGACATGACGGAAAGCAGCGACGATGACGACGAGTGGGGGTCGCCGAGACCTCCTTCAAAAGCTCATGTGTCCCTCTTTGACTTTGTTGATGCGGCTATGACGCGGGCAAGAACGCAGTCAGTTGCGTCGCGTGGCGACGTGATCGAGGTAGACACACTTGAATTTGAAGCCAAGAGCAGCAGCTTCTCCATTGCGAATGGGGCACGAGATTGGGTCATTGTGATGTAAGTTATATGACACCTTTTACACATGGGAACATCCAACATTGGTCCGTCAAACGCCGCAAACTATTAAGTTCATGGGGGTTATAAAGGTCATGGGTGTTTTGGTGTCGTCCTCAGACACGACAGAAATCGTACTCCTCATGGTCGGCGCAGCTTGCATGTCAGTGCATCTCCTCCGTCGTCGCAGCATCAACAAAGCCAAAGAGGGATTCATCGAGTGGGTGCGATGACGGGTCGACAACCTCGGCGACCACCTTGACAAAACCTCATGGGTCGTGGCTGAGAGGTAAACCTTTCGACGTGCTGGGGACAGGACATCTTCCACAGAGTCGTGTTCACAGCGTCATTCGTCACTTCTCTTCTTTGGGAGCAGTGCTCCGACGACGCTGGCAGTGGCACAAAATCCACGGAAATGGTCCACCATATGGATCTAAAAATAGCTTTGATGTGTGAACTGTGATGGCGCTGAAGGCTGGCTCGAAATAGCTCATTATACAAAGAGTGTCCAATTTATATCAAAAGGAAAATTTATAAAATCTAAAAAGAACAGCATTCGAAATATACTTGGTACTTTGTTGAAAGAATAACACATTTCCGAACTGTTGCCAAAAGTATATTGAGCGTCGTGTACCTCGCGATCAGTTTGTCGCACCGAAGAGGAACTTCCCAAATTGAACCTTCATTTCGAATTTTCTCCTTCGCCACGCACCATGACCCAGTCTCCTCTTCGCGTTGCCATCATCGGCGCCGGTCCCGCAGGTCTCACCCTTGCCATCGCTCTGGCCAAGCACCCCCACATCCATGTCTCCATCTTCGACCGCGCCGACGACCACTCGCTCGCACCCACGTTCAACCCCAGTCGGTCCTACACGATCGACATCACGGGTCATGGCACCAAGGCCCTGCGCTACATCAACGCCACCGACCGTTTTGACCGCGAGCTTATCAAGTTCAAAGGCATCCAGATCAAGTTTGCACCAGGTAGCCCCAAGGACGAATATCATGGCGACGCATGGACAGGGTCCCGTGGGGACATTTGCCGTTGCCTCCAAGACGAGTTTGTTGCGCGCAAGTCGCCCGAGAGCACCTTGACATTCAACACGGCCGTGGAAGTGATCAACCCAGAGTTGGGCGAGATTCGATTGACCAACCCAGACGGCACCACTTCCGAGGCCCAATTCGACCTCGTCGTAGCCTCGGACGGCGCTGGCAGTGCCGCCCGTCGACAAATGCAAGCCTCGTCGTCGTCCTTTACCGTCGAGAGCATGGACAACGGCAACCATTCGATGATGTTGGCTTTTGACCAAAACACAGACGGGTTGGATCCGTCCTACTTGTACGTGTTTTCGCCACCCCCCGTCATGACAGTCGCTGGCGCGATCAATGGCGTGAGTGGCAAGTCGACGCCCAAGTGGTTTTGCCAAGTGGGATTCCCTGGCGCCAAATCCTTTGCCACTGTCGACGAAGCCAAAGCACTGCTCAAGTCGACATTGCCGCCATTTACATCCTTTTGGAAGTACGCGTCCGACGCTGCGATCGCTGATTTTGCAACACAAGTGTGCATCGCGACGGGGAAAGCCAAGACGTGCTCAAGCTTTCACTTGGGCCGCACGGCACTTCTGGGCGATGCCGGCGTTCCGTTTCCGCCCATTGGGCAGGGCGTGAATGCTGCCATGGAGATGGCGACCGTGTTGGAGCAGACGTTGACGGCGCACCTGCAGAGCCAGGACTGGGATGCCGCCGCCATCCCGGATGCCCTCGCTGCTTTTACCATCAAGTGGAAGCCCGAGGCAGATGCCATCCGCACCATTTCGTTTGAAGGACTCAATTTGGCGGAGCGCG
>VJMH01005434.1:0-35916 GCA_009835185.1 Aphanomyces stellatus | reverse complement strand
CGACGAGGGGGCGGGGACGGCACTGCCACCGCCGCCACACGCCTTGGAAATGTACACGTCGGCGCAGTTCCAGAATTGTTCTTGGCCATCGACGCCAACGCCGGGGTTGTTGCCACCCATGTACCACCACCGGAGGACGCAATGTGAGTCGCCAATGCACTCGATCGTGGACGGGAGCGTGTACGACATGTTGAAAAAGTCGTTGCCTTTCGGGACGGGCCACTGCACTTGGCCGTTGGGCTGAGCGAGGAGCTCAAAACACTCTTCGGTTTCCTTGTCGGTCTTGCCGTTCAGTTTGCAGAGGCCAAAGGTAAAGTAGCCCATGTGGTTGGCTGTGACTTGGACCGTGAGATCGACAGTCGAGCCTGGCACCAAGCATGCCCCGATGGCCTTGGCGCCAAGCGTTGGAAACGTGCCGTAGATGCCGCCAGACTCGTGGTCCCGCGCGCCCTTGTACGGATCGCCGCACACGCCGTGTTTGCCACTCTTGGTTTCGTCGATCCCACCGGCGTTGAGCCCATTGTCGCTGTAATCGATGGGAACGAGCCCTTTGAAATCAGGGAGCTTGCCAATGTAGCCGCGGTGGGGCGGGTAGACGAGGCGGCCGTGGGCATCGACCAACGACATAGCCGTGGCGAGCGCCGCCGCGTGGAAATGGGTCTTCATTTCGAGTGTCTTGAGCAAAATCAAAGATGAGCGAGAGGCTGCGGTGGAGCGTCCAAGGGGGACGTAATGTCGAGAGTCGCTCGTCTCGTGTCGTTCTTGACCAGGATGTGTTGCATATGGATCAGAGGTTGTTCATGCGCTGATGATTTCTGGTGGACAGGTCCTCGCCTTGTGGTGCTGGGGAAAACCAAAGCGCTCAGAGTTGGGAGTGGTATGTTGGCAACACCCAGCAGAGGAGGTATTTCGGGAACATAGTCCACTCTGATGGATTCGCGTCATCCTTCAACTTTCCTGCAAATACCTTTTCAACGGCTGCCAGCGAAATCACAACTGACCCAATCTTGGGTCTTGTGCGTGGGTTGTGTGCCTTTACGGGGTTGTAGACTGGCCTCCCAAGAGCACCTTGAGAGCCAACGAGTGCCTTTTCTAAAGTCCATTGGCAACTTACATGAGCTTGATTACCATACGACACACGACTACAAAGCCAACGTTGTGATATCGTTCTGCATGGTCTACTTTCCAGCTGCCACGTTCAACGTGACTTACAGAGTGGCGCAAAATTGATATTTGACACTAAATTGAGCTTCATGCAATTAAAATCAACCCAAGGCCTTCTATTTCAACACACGAAAAGCAGACTATTGTTGCAAGACTACAACTCGTTCATGCACATGCATCGACGAATTGCATTTTGTGGCCACCAGAATCGACATCGTTTTAATGCAAACAACAATTGCACTAAACTGATACTTTCTTTTTTCAGTACCTGGTACCTAATCTGGATAGCCTTTACCGTGCAGAGAAACCTCGGACGCAGCGACGGGGGCTCCAAAACATAAAGTGATGCCAAAGTACCTACCTGGCACTTGTAAATGGGGCTCGTTGCAGCACACACGCGTGAGCAACTCTTTGGGCACGTTTCCAACGCGAAGGACGGAGTGTGAGGTCTTTCGTTACGTCCATCTGAGGCAGGTCGTAGAAATTTCCTCCGTTCAATTTGGTTCGAACCATATGGCGTTCGTTGCAATTGTGTGGCTACAAACGATGTAGGCTACGAATCGCACGACCGATGACAGCAACCAGGAGAACGCGTACAGGGACGCAGTATACCCGGTGGCACAGAGCACATGATATATCGCTCGGAACTGGTGCCGACTTCCAGACCCGGCTATCTCCCGTGAAGTCACAAACAAATGTATGGCCTTTGCTCGACTCGGATTTGGATTGCGTCATTCGCAACCAAACAGAGAAAGGAAAGTAGTGCGCGGTACTATTTCGTGGGTGTGGTATTTTCTTGATGCAGAATCGCATATGCTAGTTTCCATACCACAAGGCTCAAGGCAATCCCTAGCCCTGGGGCTCGTCCTTACGTCAATCTTGCTTGCACCAACCTGACGACCCCACACTCCTTTTCCTCTCTTAAAATCGTGTTTCGTTGCAGTCTCGTTTTTGATTGGTCGGCGAAAGGTCACGAAAATTTCCATCGAAATTCAGATCCTTGGATCCAACAAACTTTTCGATTCTTCAACGATGGACGAACCCCCGCCGCTCTGCTCGCTCTCGATGCTGGACCAAGATTCAACAGACACGGCGGACGGCGAGGAACGGAGCGTCATGGACGAGATGCTCCAAGTGGCCACGCAGGCCAAAGCCATCAAGCACGCGGCCAAGCTCGCGGAACAGAAGAAGCGCACCAAGTCGTTTGGCGATGGGCTCAAGAAGGGCTTCTTCCACGAGGCCAAAGCCAAGAAACCCGCGGCAAAAGCGACACGAGTGCCAGCCAATCAGGACGAAGAAGACGCGATTCCTACGATCCGACGCAACCCCGCCAACGCATCCTTGCGACTGCCCGACGTCCAGGCCGCGATGGCCGAGATGCAAAACCTCAAACCCGACGGTCAGTGATGACGCGGCGCTGTCACGTGACGCTTGCCTGGTCTAGATTGGATGACGCCGGCGTTCTTTGAAAAGGTCGCCCAGAATCCAAAATTGTGCCAAGGTATATACGTCCACACAGTTGGTGCAAATGTTGACAAGCATCATATGTAGCGTTGAAGAACCCACGGTTCACGGCAGCGATCCAAGAAATGGCAACCAACCCAACGGCCGCCATTGAAAAGTACCAGGTTCGTTCGTTCGCCAAGACGACGACGGCTCCAACACTCGAGTAGAAGGACGCGGATTTCGGTGTGATGTTCCAAGACTTTTTGCAGTTCTTGGGTCATCACTTTGAACAAGTACGTGCAAGTTTGCTGGGACGAGTGAACGGATGGACGGCACTAGCTGGCCGAAGACGAAAAGAGTCTGCCGCCGCCGCGCTCGATGGAAGACATCCAACGCCACGCCCTTGAAACCATGTCCCGAACGCCCAACGAAGAAGCTCAAGTGCAGCGCATTCTGCGTGACCCTGAATTGCAGGCGATCTTGGGCGACCCAGCCATGCGCGACGTGCTGGAGACGTGCCAATCACAGCCTGGTGCTTTGGCCACGTACATGCAAGACTGCGTCTTTGGGCCCAAGATCTGCAAACTGGCCGCCGCTGGCCTCGTGCAGTTGCATCCTTGAGCCGCCACCACCAATGTAATCGATGTGCTGCGATAGACTGTGCCTCCTTGAGAGACCTAACGTTGGCAACGCATCGACCACCATAGACACACTGCGTCATACCAATTTCATTTGGATAGACTATGGACAGCCACCTGTGGGCGCGAGGATGCCATTGCCGCCGCCAAATCGACGGCACGCAGTCTCGGGGTAGATAGCGGCGAGATGCGACGCCGTGGCGAGGACGAATGCGACACTGGCCGTCAAGAGCACGACGAGGGCGCGGGTCGTGCTCGGTCGGTCGGTCGCATTGGCGCGGGCCTTGTCGACTTCGGCTTTGTTGGCGGGGAAGAGCGCGACGACGCAGACGAGCGCGCCGACCACTTGACAGCCATACGCGGCGGCGTACGTGTTGGTCACTTGGATGCGCGTGTAGTGGCTGTCGCCGAGCAGGTCTTGGACCGACACGTCGTAGAACGCGTCGACGTACTTGTACACGGCCGTCGCAAACGATTGGCCGACGCTCGACATGGTCATTGCGAGTGCGTACGAGAGGCTTGCCTGCTCGTCGTCGTCAAAGGCCGCGACGAGGCACTGCGTTGTCATGACGTACGTGACGGCATCGGGCACGCGCGCGAGTGCGCCGACCAGCGTCGTGAACCACTGGCTGCGGACGTACGCCCACGTGGTGCAGAGCACGACGAGCGCGTCGAGGGCGACGGTCGCGAGCGTGGCGCATGCGATGCACGCGCGCCAGTTCCACGCGAGGCCGACGCGGCCGACGCCGACCAGCGCCGCGCCAAAGAGGACGTCGCCCAGGACGGACGTCCATGCGAGGTTCATGGGCTCAACATGCGCATAGATCATGGCCATGGGGGACGTTGGCGTTGCGTGGAAGTGGAGAAAGAAGGACGAGAGGAGCCGATAGAGGCAGACGCGCCACACGAGGGGCTGTTGGAGCAGCGTCCACAAGGTCGCACGCCACGCGGGAAACGGGACAGCTGGTAGCTTCTTCTCGTGGATCATGTAGATGGTCGTGTGACCAGCAATCAAGCACACGACGAGGCAGACGGCGTAGGCGAGATTGGGTTTCATCGAGATCGCAAACGAACCGCCGTAGCGCGAACCGTTGAGCACGAGGCCACCGAGCAAGGTTGCGGCCGCGGACGAGACGCTCCGGATGGCAAAAACAATTGTTTGGAGGTGGCCGCGGATCTCGGCGGGCTCTTGGCCGGTCCATTCGACGACCATCGAGTCCGAGACGGACGCGACGAGGACATACCCGATCGAGGCAACCATGGAGAGCACGATGAAGCGCGTGCCTTGACGGGGTGCATGGAGGTTGAAAGAGCCAAGTTCGGACGTGTCGTTGAGAGATGCATACGGAACAAGGCAATCGTACTTATTGCTGCGGTCGCAGAAGGGATCGCCAAAGGACGACGCCGAGAGAAAGCCAAAGCACGTGAGGCAGATGGCCCAGCCGAGAAAGAGCCATGATTTGCGACGGTAGCCCAAGAGGGGACAGCAGTCGGTGAGCATGGCAAAGAAGACGCGGAAGGACCAGCCGAGCGCGACGAGTTGCTGGTACGATGCGATTTGGTAGCCTTCGAGTTGGAGGTAGATTGTAAAGAGTGGATATGCGAGGAAAGGCAGGAGCGCGTGGAGGACCCCGACGGCGGCATATTGGATGTAGAGGAAGTAGACATTCTTTGATGGAAGCGGCATGCGGTACTTGCCGAACCCGTCCGTGGCGATGCTTTGCATCGAAGTCATCCGAAGTGGCGGCGGCGGCGGCGTGAGCGACGACGACAGACGGACATAGGACTCTCCTGCCTCGACGTCGGTGTCAGCATGGTCTGGTGGCATGACGCGTCGTCTTGTTGCTTGGATGAATGGATGCCGTGAGTGAAATTGCAACGGGCCGTCGCCGTTGCGGTTTGTTGTTGCGTGAGGGCACGTTCACATCCATCTTGGTTGTGTCCTTCCCACACAATCCCGCACACACCTTTAACGGATTTGATCAAAATTTGGAAAAAATAACCCAAAATTTACACAAAATGGCGAAAAACGAAATGCGACATGTGCCCACTTCATTCCACCACGAAGAGAGCGTTGTCTCAAATGAAGAAGCAAGCTCTCGTTTTCTTCCTCCTCCGTCTCCATGCCTCCATTCCATGCGAAACACGCGCTTCATTATTCCGACTAGCATCATCTACTGCCGGCACCAGCCGTCGGGGCCGACGACGCCGTTGCCGCCCGCGAGGCGAAAGCATTTCGTGGCGGGTACAATCGCCATGCAGTTGGAGACGACGGAGAACGTGATGGACGCGCCGCAGACGACCAGCACGGCAATGCCCATCGTCGCACTCGTCTGTCCCTCGCGCTTCAACGCTTGCATCTCGAGCTTCTGCCGCGGCAGCCACACGAGCGGGACGAGCGCGGCCAGCTTGCACGCGTACGAAATCCCATAGACCGCCGTGACGTCCCATCGGACCGCCGTCGTGTCGCGCTTGATAGCATCTTGCGAGACGTCAAAGAACGAATCAATGTACTTGTAGAGGACGGCCGCGAGCGGATACGTGAGGTTGCCCATGGACGTGAGGAGCCCCGAGACCGCGCCTTCCGCGCCAACATCAGAGAGCTCGGCGACGCACAAGTTGCCGACGACGATCGCCATGTTGTTGGGGAGGCCCTCGAGGAGCGAGATGCCGGCAAAGAAGTATTGGTTCCGAATGATGCCCCATGTCGTGGCGAGGATGACGAGCGGGTCGAGGACGAGAATGGTGACGTTGATGACGACGAGCGTGACGCGCCAGTCCCAGTGCAAGCCACGGCGACGGAGGAGGTCGAGGCCGACGCAGTAGAGCCCCATGCCGACGAGTGACGCGCCTGCGTCGACGCTCGGCTCGACGTTGGCCCACAGCGATTTGATTGGCCCTTGAGGCGTCGCGGCCATGAGACGGAGGAGGCCGCTCGTGTACTTGACTGCGCAGACCTGCCACAGCGCTTGGCGCAGTGACCAGCACGTGCACCACCACGTGCGAATTGAGACGACAGAGGATGACGTCATCAGGTCGTCTTCGTGGACCCAGACGAGCGCCGCGAGCGCCGCGATGGCACACGGCAGCGCGCCAACGGCGTAGGGTACGTTGGGCGCGACCGAGAACGAATACGTGCCATTGTACTGGACGCCGTTGAGCCCAAAGGCCGTGAAGAGTAGCGCGGGGAGGCCGCCGAGGCTCCGCGCGAGACCGGCCGTCGTTTGGGTGCGCCCGCGGACGGCCAGGGGTTCTCGCTGGGCGTACGTGACGACGAGTGCGTCGGCCGCGCAATCGGCCATGACGTAGCCGAGGGACGCAAACATGGAGAGGAGGATGAAGAGACCGCCGTGGTCGGGCGCGTGGAAATTGAAGTTGGGAAGCTCGGAGGATGGGACCTGGGCAAGGGGCGTGCGGCAGTAAGCTGACTTTGCGCGGTTGCAATAGGGCGGGCCCATGGGCAAGAGAAATGCCATGATGGCAAAGCAGACCAAGCAGACGAACCAGCCGAGAAGCATCCACGACTTACGTCGGTAGCCAAAGAGAGGGACGCAATCCGAGAGTACGCCAAAGACGACCTTGAAGGACCAGCCCATCGTGACAAGGACCGCGTACGATGCCGTTTGGTAGCCTTCCATTTGGAGGTAGACGTTGAAGAGAGGGTAATTGAGTGCCGGGAGAAGCGAAAAGAGAAAGCCGACGGCGGCGAATTGGACAAAGAGACCGATGGCTGCACGGGACTCGAGGGCGACGGCGCCACCGGGCAACAAGGCGCCACCGTCTTCGATCGTGTCAAGCAGAGGGGCGTGCTCGGTCGGCATGGAGGCTGGTTTCTTCTACACTGTGTCCATGGTCGAGACTCAGCGTGCGGGCAACATCCAACACCAGACATAAAGTTGGACGATGTACTAATTGAAGGTAATTGAAAGGTCCATCTTGCTGAACTTGAGAGCTTTTGACGAAGAGTGCCCAGTCTATATTTGCGAAGTTCCCTTATAAAAGTACATTTGTGAGGTGTCGCCAGGGAAGAATGTGATACTGGAGTCTCGTGGAATGACACACTCTCAAACATGAAAACGCCAGAAATGACTCGGCTTCTTTTGTGCACGGGAAACCAAGACGTATGGAGGATGGTTAAGCGAATGATGTTAATACGCTTACTATTAATCCATTGTTGCCAGTTCGAGGCCTCTTGCAGCCTTGGCAGTAGGACGTGCTGCGATGCTGAAAATGGGGAACAAGACCATGCAACAAGATGCCTGCGAGTTTGTGGATGTCCAATACGCCATCCCTGGGGGGTTCAAGCAACTCCAGGCCATAGGTCTATGATTGCACATCGAGTGAAATGCTCGGCGCTCGTCCACCCCGCTCACGTCCGTGGGCTTGAAAGAATATCACAATCTTCAAATGTCCATCACACCTCGTTTCGTGCATTCGTCCGTCCAAGCGACCGCTGCCGACGATCATATAATTGGATGACGTGCAACTATTTGTTGACATTCGTGAACTATGGTGCCAAATATGTATCGAGAATCAAAGATACAGTTTTACCCCAAAAGCGTGTCGATCGTCCGTTCAAAACGTCAAAACACGTTGTGCTTTGGAACAAATAGACCCTTCCAGTACTCGTAGTATACGATGGAAAACGGTGAAAGTCCAAACCGCAACAACTTTGTATTCAAAAAGTACGAGGTACATCGAGGCCAATGAACGCATTCTGGTTTGTTTCACCTCGGTGCGATGCGCAAAACAGTTGCACTGGTGGGCGTGGAAAAATCTCACTGTTTTCAAATGTCCATCGGTGGTGTCGCCACTTTGGGGCGATCCACGGACTGGCAAATACATGGCCGCCTCTACATGGGGGAAACAATGCAGTCGCAAATCGTGCACCGACTTTGAGCACCAAGCGGCTCCATTGCACGGCCTTAACGCGTAGCGACAAAATTGGCAGACGAAGAAGAAAAGACAGAGCGCGAGTCAAACATTCAGTCGTCTTGGCAACGACTTTTCATGATATGCTCCTTGGGACGCACTGTGTCCTTGCAGTTCAACGTGTTGCGTTCGTTCTTTTCAAAGAAGGTCGACTCGAACGAAATCAGGCCTATTTGTGACTGGAGTCTTGGAGCCCAAGGGTGCATTCCCTCGGATTCAGTCAACACTCGACGGGGTCGATTCGATCGCCCCCAGAGCTTTGGCTGGAGGTCGTTTCATGCATGGACAAGTCCAATCCATTTGTATAATCGCGGCGGCAGCGACGTGGGAGCCCGCATTTGAAAGTTACGTCGTCGAATCATTCAAGTGTCCATTTACAATCCTTCGTCTTCGTGGCTGCAATCGTTTCGTTCGTGCCTCCCCTTCAAACATGTTCTAAGCTTAGCAACTCCCCGTCTAGCACATTGAACGAATACCTGTGCCCATATTACTACTACCTGTGCCCATATTTGTACGACTTGAATATCCTATCACTAGGTCGCGCACCATCCGCTGGGCTGTGTCATGCCATTCCCACCGGCGATGCGAAAGCACTTTGTTGCGGGGAAGACAGCCATCAAGTTGGACGAGGTTGATAGCACGAGCGACGCGACGATGACAATCAAGACGAGCGCACCGGCGACGGGGCTGGTCACGCCGTTGCGTTTCAGCACTTGAAGTTGAGGCTTTTGCGCGGGAAGCCAAATCAACGGGACGAGCGCGGCCAGTTTGCAGCCGTAGGAAAAGAGGTAGACGGTTGTGACGTCCCACCTCACGGCCAGCGTGTCGGCCTTGATCGCGTCTTGCGTCACGTCAAAGAACGAGTCGACGTAGTTGTACACGACTGACGAGAGGGGAAACGTAAGGTTGGCCATGGACGCGAGGAGACCAAAGACCGTGCCTTCGGTGCCAACGTCGGCCATCTCGACCGTGAAGAGCGACCCCACGACGAGTGCAATGTTGGTCGGGATGAACTCAAACATGGTTACACACGCAAAGAACCACTGGTTACGGTAGACGTCCCACGTTGTCGCGAGGATCACGGTTGCGTCCATGGCCAAGACCGCCACATTGGTGGCCACGAGTGTCCAGCGCCAGTCCCAGTGGAGGCCATGCCGTGCCACAATCAAAAGCGCGCCGCCAAAGCACGCGGTCCCGAGGAGCGACATGAGTGAGTTGGTCATGGGTTCAACTCCAGCCCACATCGTCTTGATCGGGTTGAGCGGTGTCGCGGCGACGGCGACGAGGAGGCCATGGGTGAATTTCACGGCGCAGATTTGCCACATGGCCTGCTTTTGAAGGAGCGTCCAGAGCGATGTCGACCATGCGCTTAGGGACGGCGCGGCGTCGGCGGCATGGCGGCGGTCTTCGTGGACCCAGACGAGGCAGCCAACGATGGCCACGACGCACGGCACGAGTGCGACCACGTAGGGTACGTTGGGCGCCAATGCGAACGAAAACGATCCATTGTACTGCGTGCCATTCAGGCCAAACGCGACGAGGAGGAGCGCGGGGAGGCCCGAGAGGTACCGTACGGCGGTGGCTGTGGTTTGGAGGCGGCCGCGCGACGCCAGCGGTTCCCGCTGGCCAAATTGAACGATCATGGCATCGACGGCGCACTCGGCAATGACGTAGCCCATGGAAACGAACATGGAGAGGAGGATGAAGAGCGCGCCTTGGTCAGGTGCTCGGAGGTTGAAGTACGGAAGCGCGGATGCGGGGACGCGCGCGAGCGGCGTGTGGCAGTAGGGCGTTTTCGAGCGGTCGCAAAACGGCGCGCCGAGGGGCAGGACAAACGCCATCATCGCAAGGCAGACCAACGCGATGGTCCAACCGATCAAGATCCACGACTTGCGACGGTAGCCGCAGATGGGGAAGCAGTCCGAGAGCATGCCGTAGACGAGCTTGAAGGAGAGCCCCATGTAGACAAGGACAGAGTACGCAGACGTTTGGTAGCCTTCCATTTGGAGGTAAGCGTTGAAAATTGGGTAGTTCAACGCAGGGATGAGCGTGAAGACAAAGCCGATCGCGGCAAACTGCACAAAGAGACCGAGCGCTTCGGGGGACGTGAAGTCGAGGGCACCACCCGGGAGAAGCGCGCCGTCTTCAAGGTCGTCGATGGTCGTCGGAAGCTTCTTCTCTTGGAAGAGCGGCGAGAGAAGCGGTACCTCTTCATCGAGGATGTGTTGAATCTCCATGTTCAATGCCGCGCGCGGTTGCTGCGCTGCCAACGTCAAAATCCGCAACTGCCATGCGCTTCAAGCATCTCGGTGTATCCGGGAATCCGGATACAGTCACTTGGAGAAGTGGGATTCTCAGGTGGCCGATGCTATTTACAAGATAATTTTCTATAATACCTATATACCTCGATTGTACGATATGTGCAAACAAGTCTGGAAATGAGTTTGAAAACACCTTCAACGAATAAAACCTATTTCGTTCCGACGTCATCCATGGCTAAATAACCTTATTAAGTACTATGAAGCATTCAAAGACACCGAGAGCCAAAAGATCGATGTCTGACTGACAAGCGTGCTTTGCACGAGACTCAAGCTCTTCGCTGTACATCGACGAGCAGATAGTGACGAAGAGGGTTGCCAGTGTTGCAGTACTATTGACACGTTCCATATTGAAGCCCACCCGAGACTGTTGTCGGGACATTGCTCTCATCAAAGGATAACGAGCCTCATTGGTGAGATTAAGTGAATCCAAGGAGCGAGTTGGGGAATATAAGTACGTACACCGAACGGTGTCTTAATGGAGACATTGTTCGCCCTCCTTCAGGTGTGTCATGACGCCTCAATACATCACCTTCGACGACGGGATCAACACAGTCGAGCGGCGTGTCGAATGTGTCGAATGACGATCTGTTGTGTTTCCAAATAAATGGCTCCTTCAATCACAAGCGACAGAAGCAAAATTTTGTTGCGTGTTCGCCAGGGCAACAATTGTCGACGATAGATGAACGACAAGGACGTTTCCGTGCACCCTTTGGCCCAGCTACATGGACCTGGCACTGGCAGCTTGTCGAAAAGAGATTCAAAAACTACAGACGGTCTATGATACGGCATTAGGCGGTTGGACATCTAAAAGTAGCGTTCCCACGGCCACTTGTAGGAGAGGACGACCGTGAGGCCCCACCCCGAGCCGGCGCAAACGAGGCACGTCCAGATCGGATACATGCCCGTGATGGCGTAGTAGAATGACATGAGGCAGACAAGGTCGATGATGTGCAGGGTGGCACGGGCTTTGATGCCGAGGACAGGGATCTCGTCGTCGTCGTAGAGTTTCCGTGCCGGGGCCGTCATTTCGTGCGTCGTCGTCGTTGGCGTCGTACTTTCTTCAGAGCTAGTCGCGGCCGTCGTCTTGGTCGTCTTGGAAGGTCGGCTGCTCATGCTGGTTGCTTTGGCGGGATGGTGATCTGGTCTGGGTGCGGTGTGGGGTACTGCACGGCGACATTTGATTGGCTGTTCCAAATATGATACTCTCTGACACTGTATATTCAACATCAAATATCGATCCCTTGACCTCTATTTCCCTATTTTGAAATAGTTGGTATTTTGACCGTCGACTATTTGTAGCACCCCAACCAGGTAACTCTGATCGGGCGCGCCTTTCTGATGCTGGCCTCCGCTTCCCACTAAAGTCGCCACATCGGATGGACGACATTGCCTTCATCGGCATCGCGCCACTGCCGCATGAGGACACGCCGTTCCTCCAGTCAACAACATCGGACGACGCGATCGTCCCTGGCGGCCCCCCCGCCCTCCTCTCGCCCGAAGCCATCGGTCTCTTTGTCCAATTCGGCGCCGTCGGCTTCCTCGTCGTCTTGATTCCTGCGCTCAATTACCCCCTCTTCAACGTGTACCTCCAAATGGAAGGCTACCAAACGGCGTCGTACGCGGTCCTTGTGCAACTCGGCTGGTCCTTCAAGGTCGTCTTTGGCGTACTCTCGGATTGCGTCCCTCTCTTTGGCTACCGACGCAAGTCGTGGATGCTTCTCGGCTGGTTCGTCGCGACTCTTGGTCTCGCTGCCATGGCCTGCAAACCCTTTGGCGCGCCGTATTGCGACCGCGCAAACACGTCCTACTGCCGCATGCCCCGCTCGCAACTCCCCGCGTCGGAGCTTCCTTACTTCAATTTCCACGCACCCGACCAAGGCACGCTCTTCATCCTCCTCTCCATGCTCGTCTGCATGGGCTACGTCGTCGCCGAGTGCGCTGCCGACGCACTCATGATCGCCTACGGCCAGCGCGAGCCGCTGGCCACCCGCGGCCGCCTCCAAACCACGGCGCTCGCGTGCCGCTACGCTGCCAGCATCCCCGCGTCACTCGTCTCGGTGTTTGGGCTCAACGGCGTCCAGTATAATGGCTCGTTCACGTTTTCGCTCGCACCCAACACGCCGTACGCGATCTCGCTCGTGCCGTGCGTCGCCGCCGCGTGCGCCACGGTCTGTCTCGTCGCCGAGCGTCCATCGTCGTCGTCGTCGTCGTCTCTGTCGACGTGGTGGGCCGCCGTCTGGACCGTCCTCCAACAACAAGTGTTTTGGCAAATCTGCGCGTTCAAATTCACCAACAGCTTTCTCCGCCAAGTGGGCGCGACGCCGCTCAACCCGATCAAGACGTTTTGGGCCAACGTTGAACCAGCCACGGACTCGCTCTCGTCGATGGCCGCAAACGCCCTCTTCTCACTCTCGCTCGTGTACGTCTGCCGCCATGGCCTCCAGTGGAACTGGCGCACCGCCCTCGTCGTCGTCAACCTCGCAATCGTCGTCTTGGACGCGACGGCGATCGTCGCAACCACGTGGGCCATCCTGCGCAACCAGTGGTTCTTTGCGGCGCTCACGAGCGCCGAGCAGATTCCCAACGGCCTCAACATGATCGTTGGTTCGTTATGCGCCGTCGAATTGGCGACCGTCGGCACCGAAGGCACGATCTACGGCCTCCTCGCGTCCATGGTCAACCTGGGCACGCCACTCGCGTCGGCGCTCTTCAAAGTCGTCGATGCACGCGTCGACGTGAGCCAGGACGCAATCAAAGCCGACACGGAAACCGTCCGGTGGCACGTCACGCTGGTCTTTGTGTTTGCGTACACGTGCAAGCTCGTCGCACTCGTCCCGCTTGTCCTGTGGCTCCCACCCCAAAAGGCCCACGTGCAAGCGCTCAAGCGAGATGGCATCCAAAGCCCCATCGCAGGTGCCGTCGTTCTTGCCGTCTGCGGCATCAGCCTCGTCTTTTCCCTCGTGTCGAATGTCCTCTCTGTTCTCCCAGCCACGAAATGCTTTCGCCTCGCCGGTGGCTCTGGCATTGTCGGCTCCGACGGCTGGTGCCCCGTCGTGCCCTCCTCATCGACTCGTTTATAGAGAAAGCATGCAAGCATCTCTTCCTTTGGACAAGTATACGTTATGGTCGCGCCATGACCCAGATAGCATCATCACCAACACACGATTGAAGTGGAGAGATACCTAAATACTCGTCCCATGGGACTTTGCACTAGTTCTCCCAAATCGCGTGTTCAACTCGTCGAGGCATCGTTGCTACCAACTATAACTCGACAGCCTTCCAAACAAAGTCTTTCCAGCTGCGGTCAACGAGAGCGTCGAGCGTTTCACCGACAACCAGACGACACAAACGACCAAGCGACAGACATCGAGACAATATGCATTGGTACATCGAACCAAGCGAAGACGACGTGTATATCTATTGGGCAAATCAAGCTCCCCTCGATCCCTTTCTCCAAGCACACCATGTCGAGGCCATTGCCATTTTTGCATTTTCGCGGGCCATGGCCAAGGACGTCAACCATTCAAGCGGGAGGGCTACCGCCAGGTCCAAGGCGCGCGTGAACCTGTTCCATTACAGCCACCGGCGTTCACGCTCAAGCAACTCCACGCTGCCATCCCGGCGCACTGCTTTGAGCGCTGCTACATCCGAAGATTCTACTACCTCTTTGTGAACCTCGCGATCTCGCTGGCGTTGCATTGCACGTCCACGAGTTCTCCTGGGGGCAGCATTCGCGTGGCTCGTATATTACTTTGTCCAAGGCACGTACTTGACTGGCCTCTGGGTCATCGGTCACGAATGCGGCCAGCATGCTTTCACACCCTCGGCGCTCGTTCAACGATGCTGTTGGCCTCGTCCTGCACTCGCTGCTCTTGACGCCCTACTTTAGCTGGCAGATCACCCACCGCCGCCACCACTCGAACGTGGGCAGCTGCGACCACGACGAAGTGTTTGTGCCGTCGACGCGATCCGACATTGATGCCGTCCTCGATGACGCGCCACTTTACACCGTCCTGAAGATCGTCAGCATGCTCACGGTAGGATGGATGCCAGGATATCTCGTCTTCAACGCATCCGGGCCACCCAAGTATCACGGCCTAGCCAAATCGCATTTCAATCCATACGCGGCCTTCTTCCACCCCAAGGATCGACTGAGCATCTACGTCTCGGACATTCGGACATGTGCGTGCTCATGGCACTCACTCTCTTGGGCTATGCCGTCGCGACCGTCGGTGTTGTCCTCGTCTGGCACGTTTATGTGGCGCCGTATATGGTCTGCAACGCGTACATGGTTCTGGTTACGTACCTCCAACACACGGACACGTACATCCCGCACTTTCGCGGCGACGAGTGGACCTGGCTCCGCGGCGCCCTCTGCACGGTCGACCGTTCGTTTGGCACGTGGATCGATGGCGCCATCCACCACATTGCTGACACGCATGTGACACACCACCTCTTTGGATTCCATTTTACCATGCCGTCGAAGCGACGCGGGCGATGCAGCTGCTCCTCGGCGCCTACTACCTCTGTGACGCGACACCAATTCCAACGGCACTCTTGCGCGTCAGTCGCGACTGCCGATTTGTCAACGCCAGTGGCAACATTCTCTTTTACAAAAAGGGTTGGCCGACTCGTAAGGGGCATGCACACACCCACAGCAACAAAGTTTTTGCTTCTTGAGTGCTTTGTGTCGTATTATTGTGTGGTCTAGGTGGTCGTCGCGTCGTCAAATTGGCCGTGGAAACCTCCAACCATCCGGATATTTCCGGACGACGACACCCCACCAAGATCGGTAACGGCTGCAACATGTCGCTTGGTTTCGGTTTCGATTCAAGTGGTGCTGGCATCGGTCGCGTTGCTTCCGAGATGGAAAGACCTGCGATCGTGAACCCCGTCGAAGATGACAAACCCCCGAAGAAGAAACCTACGCAGTCATATGCCGAGCTCAACCCACACCATGTACCTCATCGTCGACGAGAGGCCACTCACGCGCTCGTGTCTAGTTTCCCCTGCGCACACTCGGTCTCTTTACGCTCAAGAATCCGTGGCGCCGCCTCTGCATGCGCATCACCGACAACCGCTTCTTCAACTGGTTCATCATGCTCACGGTCTTGATCAATACATTCTCGATGACATTTGCGCGGCAAAATATCACAAGCTCCCCAGATGCGGGCCGCGACAAGGCGATTGCGACTGTACGTGACGCGCGCATGTGAAGTGTCATCGTGTGTGGCGTGTCGTAGGTCGAAAGCGTCACGCTCTGTGTCTACATTGCCGAAATGACACTCAAAATGGTCGCGCAAGGCTGCTGGGGTCGACACGCGTATTTTTCAGACAACTGGAACTGCCTCGATTTTGTCGTGATCGTCACAGGGTACATGAGTGACGCACGCCATGTCATCCTCGTTGTCGTAGGATCATCATCACGGCGTACAACGACACGTCCAGCATCGCGCTCATCCGGTGCCTGCGTATCCTCCGCCCGTTGCGCACGCTGCGGTCCTTCCCCGGCCTAAAGATGCTAGTGAATGCTCTCCTGAGCGCCCTTCCGTCGCTTGCCAACGTCAGCGTCCTCCTTTGCTTTAGTTACGTGGTTTTTTCAATCCTCGGCGTCGGCATCTGGAGCGGCGCGTACCATCACCGCTGTCGCCTCACCGAGTTCCCCGTGACGCTCAACTTTACCGCGAGTGACGCGCCGGCAAATTTCACCTACCCCGACCCTGGATGGATCAGCACGGTGCTGCAAGACCCCAACAAGCACCGGTGCACCGAGCTGGACGTGGACGAGAGTTGGACGACACCCCAAAGCTGTTTTTGGCCACTCGATCCGTCCGACACAGTCGGGCTCTACTGCGGTGGCCGCGAGTGCAACCCCGGGACAACCTGTGGCTCGAATTACGACCGCCACGGGAACCCGCGATTCCAAAACATTGTCGTGAATGGCACACTCGCCTTTTCGCTCATGAGTGAGCCCGATTTTACAGCCAACTTGAATTTTGGTCTCACGAATTTTGACAACGTTGGCAGTGGCCTCGTCATCGTGTTGCAGACCGTGACGGCGTCGGGTTGGATGGTGCTCACGCAAACGGTCTGTCTCATGGATACTCGGATTGTGATGATCGTGGCTACTCCAGACGCAAGATTGCTTCTCGTGGGTTGGCGCCGGCGTCTACTTTAACGTTGTCCTCTTCATCGGCATGTGCTTTCTCCTCCAAATCAACATGGCCATCATGGTCTCGGCGTTTGTTACGTCCAAGGAAAACCAACAAATTGTCCAACATCCTCCGTACGAACGGCAAATAGATATCATTTTCTTTGGATACTCATCTCTGGCGTGGTAGACCCAAACCCCGTGCTGCCCCGCGCATGCGAAAGTCCCTCACCAACCACATCGCGTACACCCATCCATCACCTTTTCATTTGTATCGACGCTGATGTTAGCATCAAAACCAAGGCACTGCACCAGGACATGACGCGCAGCCGCGTCGGCCTCCTCGTCGCGCGCGGCCGCGCGTGGCTTCTCTGGCTTGTCACGGCCAAACCCTTTCGCCGCGTCGCCTTTGTCTTTACACTCGTCAACATCATCGCGTTGGCGCTGCACATGTACCCGATGGTCGACGGTGTCCGCGCCACGAACCTCGAAATCGTTCAATTCGTCTGCCTCGTCTTCTTCGTCTTGGAACTGCTCTGCCACCTCGTCGCGCATGGCCCGACGGCGTACTTTAGGTACCGGCCTCTCGTGGTTGATTACGTATACAGCCAACTCAACGGTTCTTAGCTCTGGCTTGAACGTGATCGACGCAGCGTCGATCATTGTCGGTGTCGTCGATGCGATCATCGACCCGCCCGGCTTTATCGACGGCTCCATCTCGCGAAGCAATCCCTTCATCGCACTCCGTGCGCTCCGAGCCATCAAACTCGCGCAAACGTTCAAGCCGCTCAAGCGTCTCATGCTCGCGATTGGCGGCGCGATGGGCGAATTCCTCAACTTTCTCTTCTTCCTCACCGTCTTCATCTACATCTTTGCGCTCCTCGGCATGGAGGTACCTTCTTTCCTCCCCCTCCTCCTCCTCATCGTCGTCGTAGCTCTTTGCAGGAAAATTCTACTTTGACGAGAGCAACCGCCCTCTCGTCTACGCGTACTCGGCGACGGGCGTGCCCGCGCCCCTCCTCACCGTGAACCGGCACCGGTCTCATTTCGACACGATCGACGCAGCAGCGTTCACGGTCTTCCAAGTCATCACATACGACGACTTTCCCGCCATCATGTACGACGGGTGGCTCACGGCGGGTCTCGCTTCGCCCTTTTACTTTGCCAGCATCGTCGTCCTCGGCGTGTGGGTTGTCATGAACATGTTCTCGGCCATCACAGTCAACTCTGTCATGGACGCCGTCGACGGCGACGACGACCAAGACCCAGCCAAGGCCGAGATGAAGCGGTCGCTGTCCAAGATGCGGTACTTGGAACGCAGCGTCGCGCGCCTCGACATCACGGGCAGCAGCAAGGCGGCGGCCGTGCTCACCGAACGGCCCAGCGAAGCAGTGCTGCGCACGCAGTGGCCACTCCGCCACGCATGCCTCATGCTCACACGCAGCCGTGCGTGGACGCTTTTTGTGGTCGGGACAATCTTGGTGGCGTCCGTCATGACAGCCTTCGACACGCCGCTCCTCGACCCGAACGACCAAGTTGGCCAGATCATGGACGCGCTCAACCATACGTTTGCAGTGCTCTTCACAACGGAAATGGTCGTCGAGTTGCTCGCGAATGGCGTGCTCAAGTACATCAAGGACCCGTGGAAGGTACGCGGACACGTCTAGTCTTGCCTCTTCGACACGTGTCCTAGGTCTTGGACGCGTTGATCGTCGGCGTCTCGCTTCTCTCATGGAGCTCGTCGTGGTCGATCGTCAACTTTGCCGGGATTCGGTCCCTCCGCTGCCTCCGTGCGTTGCGGCCCCTCCGCGTGATCAATCAAATGCCGCAACTCAAGGTCGTCGTGAACACCCTCTTTCGCTGTGCGCCCGACATTGCCAAGGCATTGCTCTTCTTTGCCTTTAGTCTCTTTATGTTTGGCATCGCATGTGTCCTCTTCTTCCAAGGCGGGATGAGCACGTGCAGCACGAGTCCGTACCAGTACCTTGACAACCCCATGTACATGCCCCCGCCGCCGTGGTTCCCCCCCTCGTATGCCGGGTCGTACTCGATGGCCGACCTCAAGCTTTACGACGTCATGACGTTTCCCCGCGCGTGGCGTGACCTCACTCCCGCGTCCCAGCAAGTGCTCGCGCCCGTCTTGGCCACGTGTCCGTTCCCGCCCGCCGCCGCCACCGACCCAACCTTTGTGCCAACATCCAAACAAATGTGCCTCTGTTTTGCTGGGATGACGTGGCAGCCTCAGGTGCCGCAGAGCTTTGACAATGTCCTCGTCGCGATGGGGTCGCTTTACGAACTGACGACAATGGAGGGATGGACCGCGGTCGCGTACGCGGGCGTCGACAGCCGCGGCCCCGACCTGCAGCCAATCGTCGATTCGACGCGCGCGATCCTTCTCTTCTGGGTCCTCTTTATGATCTCTTGTGCGTTCTTCATGACCAACCTCTTTCTCGGGATCCTCTGCGACGCGTTCATGCGCGAAAAGTACGGCGGCTTTCTCACGGACGACCAGATCAAGTGGATTAACTTCCAACGGAAACTCATCGCAATCGAGCCGCTCCAGCGCGTCTCGCGGCCGCGCCAACCGTGGCGCCAACCCGCCTATGACATTGTCCACAGCGAGGCTTTTGACGTTGGCATCACGTGTGCGATCCTCGTCAACACGATCGCGCTCGCACTCACGTACTTTGGCCAGCCGCCGCTCATGGACTTTGTGCTTAACGTCATCAACTATGCATTTTCGGCGCTCTTCCTCGTCGAAGCGGCATTGAAACTCGTCGGCATTGGACCACGCACGTACTTTGGACGTGGGTGGGACCGATTTGATTTCTTCATCTTGGTGCTCACGCTCATCTCGAGTGTCCTCCCGTTTGTCTTGGCCGACAAGTTCAACCTTGGCGCCGGCGCGATGGTCGTCCGTGTCTTCCGCGTCGGCCGCGCGCTGCGCCTCATCAACAAGGCCAAGCTCATGCGCAGTCTCTTTGACACGATCATCATCGCGCTCCCCGCCGTCACCAACGTCACGGGGCTCCTCATGCTCATGTACTACATCTACGCGGCTGTCGGTGTCCAGCTCTTTGCCAAAGTCGGGTTTGGTACTAGTATGCTCAACAGCCAACAAAACTTTCAAACGTTTTGGATCGCACTCCAAACGCTCATTGGGTTCTCCACGGGCGAAAACTGGGACAATTTTATGTGGGAGCTCTACAACATCGCGCCCGACTCGAACCCAGGGTGCGTCGATCGCGCCTACAACGGGTCGCTCTGTGGCTTCAACACGACCTTTGGCTGCACGCCGTTGGATGGCTGTGGTACATCGCCCCTGCACTCCCAATTTGATGACGGCTACTAGGCACGTGGACGATCATCCCGTACATGTACACGTTTGAGCTCATCGTTGGGTACATTGGGCTCAATCTCTTCTCCGGTGCCACGTCGTTGCATCTTCGTGTCAATTGACTTCGCGTAGGTATTTTGGTTGACGCCGTCGCAGACGCTGACACGGCCACGTCATCGGCGGTGTTGGATCTCCAGGATTTCGCGCGGCTCTGGTGCGACTATGACCCCCGTGGTTCGTGTCGCATCGAATTAGACGAACTTGCCTTGATCCTCAAACGCATGTCGCCTCCGTTTGGCTACCGCGGGCTCGACGGCTACTCGCTCCACCGGATTCGCAAAGCCTTAGGTAGCCCTCTCTCCCGAATTTTGGCATGATGTACGACGTAGGGGACACGGGCATCATGGTGTACGATGCCAAGTACGTTCACTTTCGCGATGTGCCACGGGCGTTGGCCCTTCGCAGCGTCAGTCAGGTACGGCCAATGTACGACGATGGACGCATCCGTCATGCAGTGTCCAGGGCGACCCCGACAAGTTTCAAGACATCAACTCGACCCTCGATGAGCTCGGGATCACCAAAGATTTTTACCGCGCGTGGGGCCGCCGGTACAAGAAGGGCCAGGACACGTTGGCCAAGATGGCCCCCACGGCGACAGTGGACCTTCACGTGGCACAACTGATCATTGCGCGGTGGCATCGGCGGCACAAGCGCCGACAGACACTCCAGGACAGTGGCGTGATCCGGCGGCTCATCGTCGCTGAAGTCGTGCATGAGATGTGCGCCAAGGTGGCGGCGAGCGACGCTGCTGTCGTCGCGGCGTTCGTGCCGTCCACCGCCCAGCACCCTGCCCACTGGCACATGTAGTGTTGTCGATACGAAGTTTGCATTTTGAATTCCCACGACGGTGGTAACACGATGGTTGAAACAAAGTTAGTTGGTCGTGGTAGAAAAAGGTTAACTACTTGTCGGCGACCTTCTTTTTGTAAAAGACAATCGTGCCGCTGTCTTCGACAAATTTGCAGTTGCGGAACGACCGCCAAAGCGCCAACGGGATCGGCGTCGGGTCCTTGAGGTAGTAGTCGCCCAAGATCGGAATCATGGCCTTGGTGGCTTCGTCAGCATGGTAAAATGGCATCTTGGAAAAGATGTGGTGCGTCACGTGCGTGTCGGCAATGTGGTGGATCGCGCCGTCGATCCACGTGCCAAACGAACGGTCGACCGTGCACAGGGCGCCACGGAGCCAGTTCCACTCGTCGCCGCGAAAGTGCGGGATGTACGTGTCCGTGTGTTGGAGGTACGTAATGAGCACGAGGTACGCGTTGCAGACCATGTACGGCGCAAAATAAAAGTTCCACACGTTGACAAAACCAAACGTAGCAAACGCTTGGACCAAGAGGTAGATCGCGGCGAGGAAGCAAACGTCCGACCACCAGATGCTCAGCCGTTCCTTGGGGAGGAAAAAGGCCGCGTACGGGTTGAAGTGCGACTTGGCGAGCCCGTCATACTTGGACGGACCGGTCGCGTTGAAGAAGAGGTACCCGGGCATCCATCCGACCGTGAGCATGAGCGTGATCTTGTAAATGTTGTACAGCGGCGATTCTTCGAGGATCGTGTGGTTCGGGTCGGCGGCCGTTTCCGAGCGCGTCGACGGGACAAACACTTCGTCGTTCTCGCAGCTCCCCGTGTTTGAGTGATGGCGACGATGGGTGATCTTCCAGCTGTGGTACGGGACAAATAGCAGCGAGTGCAAGATGACACCGACCGCGTCGTTCACGTATTCCGAGTCGGTGAACCCTTGGTGCCCGCATTCGTGTGCGATGACCCAAATCCCCGTAAAGTACGTGCCTTGAACAAAGTAGTACACGATCCACGCGAGCGCCTTCACGGGGTACGACAACGATGAGTTGTTGACGAGCAACGCAGCACCAAAGAGCGCGGCGCAAATCGCCATGTTCACAAAGAGGTAGTAGAAACTCTTGACGTAGCTGCGCTCAAAGCAGTGCGCTGGAATGGCGGCGCGGAGTTCCTTGAGCGTGAACGCCGGCGGTTCTAACGGAAGGGGCTCGGGCGTGCCTTCCACCTTGCGGTAGCCCGCCGCCTTCAACGTCTCCAACTTGGATGGTTGTCGTCCTTGGCACATCGGTCGCGAATGTGCAAATGGACATGCGTGGAATCTCCACGGTGGTGGCGAAGGATCGAGGTTAGGGCAATGGGGTGCGATTGTCATACGCGTACGAAGTTATACAAGCCCAAAGATAAAGTACATTCATGTTTGATCGTACGTACAATCGACAACGTACGGCATCCCTTTGTCATGTCCCCAGAATTTATGACGTCGGAGGTCAAGGTGTCGGAGTGGCCCAATCAGACGCTTGTGACCAAAAATACTGGAATTGGATTGGCTAGATGTGATGTCACGTCAGAGGCCCACTCCAGACAAATTAAAATCGCGGCATAAACAAGCCAACCTGAATCTCGACCAGGAGCCAATCAGCGGTCGATGTCAATGGAACGGTCGGATTGGTAGAAATTCATGCCCCGTTTCAAAACCAGTTACATCACACAATTTGGAATCGGCGGCGGCGGCGGCAACGTCACTCCACTGCAGATATAATATACCGAGGCTTCGGCAGTGTAGTGCACATAAAGAAACCACGCGCATCTTTTTTCGCATGCGGCACGTTCCAACAAGTGTATTTGTGACCACGACAGACAGAGGTTTCAACCGCCATCTTGATTGGAACGGTTTCTCGTCTCCAAAATTAGATTGGCGAGACCCGAGAAAGGTCGGCGGTGCGTCGTGATGGGGTCCGTGCTGGGGAAGCGGCAAAAGAGCCGCGCCCATTCGGCCGCCAACGTCGTCGAGCCGGCAGCAGAGACGAGTGTGATCAAGCCCGCGCTCAAGCCACATGCCGTCACCGATGTCTCACACGTGGACAGTTCCAGCGTGACCAGCGCCGACGTAGTGCATCCACTTGGCCAGACCAGGGCAACCAAGACAGCCAAGATGATCCTCAAGTCGGTTATCTCAGCTAGTACGCAGGACCTCCTGGCCACGGGCACAACCGCCGAAGACCTCCTCACGGTAGGCGGGTGCTCGGTTTCGAATCTCCATGTGCGATGTGCAGGGCAACAAAACAAGTCAGGCCTTTCTAAACTACATTCGATTCACCGAAGCCGGTGTGTCCAAACAGAGCAGCGTGATCGAGAACGCGCTCGTGTTTTGGATGACCGTGCGGGGTACGATACAATGCGACGACGACGACTGTGTGACGACGCCGGCGTAGATTTGGATTTTGTCCCCGACGGCATGTTTCGGTCGTTTGTGATTGCCGGCGCCTACGAAAGCTACATCCAACCGCACGCGAAACGCGAAGTCGGATCAACCCATTTGTGCAGGCGCATGACATCCATATGTTGAGTAGATTCCAATCTTCAGCGGCATTGAGCGCGCCCAGCTCAAGATTCTTCTCGACGAAGTACAGATGGACAAGGCCACGGTCCTCCTCCAGCAGTTTTCCATGGACGTAGGTCGAGGCTTGGTTTTTCGGACTTAAGAACGTTCTACACAGGCGCTCGAACTCGTGCGGAATTCGTTTGCCAATTTCCTCAGCGACCGTGGACCCTATGGCTTCCGCGAGACACGCATCGTCAAGGGCACGCTGCCAGCCAACCATCCACACGAAGCCCAAGCTGAACAGCGGGAACTCCTCGAAGATCTACTGGAACAACCGAGCAGCTGCCGCGCGTTCCGCGAATATTTCACCCGCATCGGCGGCTGTCCGGATTTTATGTTTCTGGTCGATGTTCTCGATTACAAAGACACGGTGCAAGCGCTGCACAACGGTACGACGTTGTGGCCTTGGCGTTGCTGACGTGTGGTAGAAACGATGACGCCGGAGAAACAAGCGCTCCATGTGGGCTACACGATGCGCAAGCTGCGCAAAATCTACAACAAATACCTCAAAGCCGGCTCCAAGGCCATGGTTTGTCTCAAGTGTTTCTGAGTCTGATTCGACGACCCAGATCAATCTGCAAGAACGGCAACGCGAAGCCCTCCTCATGCAAATGTCCAAGAACGACATCCCCGCGGCCGAAGTCTTTGACACTGCGCTCAACAACTGCTCCTACGTCGTCATTGTCGAGCACCTCCACCCGTTCCTCCAATCGCCTGAGTACGCCGCGTCCAAAAACCGAAAAACGGAGCCTGAAATCCACGGTCCCAATCTCTTCTGAGTCTGATTCTGAGTCCGTCGTTAGGCCAACAAGACTACTTTTCCCCGGTCAATGGGCTTCCGACAATCCCGATCCCAACTCTCCCCGTCATGGTGTCCGGCTCGGGTGCCAAGTTCTTCCGCAGCTACCTCCGAGAGGAAGGCGTGGAGCCGACAATGGATTTTTTCTTGGAAATCGAGCAGTTCAAACTCCTACCGCACAACAAGAAAAGCTACATTGCTACGATTGCGGGCAAGGTCGGGATACTCGTTTGCTTGCGCAATCCATATCGCGTGTAGATCTTCAAGAAGTACATTTGCCGCGGCGCCAAGCTCGAGGTGTTTTTGCCGGCGCACATTCGGCGGCATATCCTTCAAGACATTGCCGACCCGCGCGACGACACGTTCAACGAAGCGAGCGAATACATTCTAGGGTTGTGGGAGCGCAAGTACATCAAACCGTTCCGCAACACCAAGTGGTTCAACGAGATGCACCTCCATTATACCAAGGAACAGAACTCGCTCGACTCGTCCGACTCGGCAGGGAAACGGTAGTAGTCTGAGTCTGATTCGCCCGAGACTGATATATGATGTCAACAGGGTAACCCTGTCGGACCCGGCCGAACTCATCTCCCAAAACGCCTTCCGCGACATGCTTGGGAAGGAGTCGTCGACGCAGATGACGCAATTCCACCGATTCCTCGTCAAAGAAAGCTGCGCGTCGTACTTGCTCTTTTACACCGAGATTGAAGAATTCAAGCGGTTGCCCAAGTCGGACTATTTGACTCGGCAAGCCAAGAAGATTTACTACCGGTTCCTCGAACCTTCCGCAAAAGAGTCGGTGAGCATGGCGACCGCCACGATCAGCGAAATCACGACCCACATGGACAACCCATCCCCGGCCATGTTCAAAACCGCCCAAGACGAAGTCCTCGTCTTCCTCTGGAAGGTGCTCTACCCCAAATTTGTCAAGTCACCCTTCTACTGCGACATTGGGTCGGTCACCGCCACCAATGGCAATGGCGGCAACAATGGCAATCGATCCGACAAGTCGTACAAGGAAAGCACGGGGCGGTCGCCCGTCCGACCAAGCATGGCCAAGAAGGGCACTGTCGCGCCCTCGATGCTCTCCAAGCGCAGCGGCACGGCCGAAAACTTGCACGCACTGGCCCAAGCGCCCCCCGACGTGACGATCCAGTTGATTTTGGCCAACCACGACACGCGCTCCATGTTTTTGGCGTTTTGCGAGGAAATGTACAGTGTCGATGACGACGCCGCGTCACACGATGTGTGGCTAGATACTGCGCTGAGAGCCTCTACTTTTGGCTCGAATGCAACGAGTACAAGAGCATCCCGCACGTCGACTACCTCCGCGTGCGTGCGCAAAAGATCTACCGCAAGTACATTGCCGACACGGCCAAGCTGCAAGTGAATCTGATCCACTCGATCGTACGCGACATTGACAAGAATTTGGCGGCGCCGTCGCGGACACTCTTCGTCAAGGTACGACGAGAGGATGCCATGCGATGCGATCGAGAGGATTGGTAGGCCCAAGAAGCGATTGTCTTTATGATGGGCAAGGACACATTTCCCAAGTTCAAAGCCTCGAAAAATGTACGTGTGGGGATTTCCATCAGACGATGACGACAACAACCTAGTTTGACCCGTGTGTCCGAGTGCTCGCGGAAGCCCACATGTCCCCATCATAGGAATCGCGTATAGGTTAGCTGGTAGTGGATTGTTCCTGCTGCTCATAGAGGCGGGCGCGCAGAGTAAATAAGTCGTCTAATGAATATGACAACGCCGCGCCGGTCAATGTGGCCGTGGCGTCAACCACTCTTTGATCGTCGCGGACCGTGAGCTACAAGACGAGTCAGACGGATGCGTGAACGTGATGTAGGAGTTACGAGGACATGGTGCGCCGAGCTCCAGAGGGGTGATGATGCACTGCAGTCCATGAGGACGACTGCCAGACGCCCCAGGCGCGCCGCGCGCTTCATCGCGAGACACGTAGCGCGGACCAGCGCCGTCTCTACCAAACGAAAATAGACAACGAATCCATCATTGTACCTTGCATACCAAATATGTCGTAGTTCGGAGGACATAGTGCCGAGATGTCCAAGAAGAGGCGCCTCGGTCGACGATCGTCCACTTCCGCCTGGACCAAAACAATTTGAGATGTGGAGGAGACTGGCCCGATTGCCTACACTGATGCAAGAGAGCATGGTGAGAACATCCGGGAGACTTGATATTGTCTCCATTTGAATCCCCGCGAGAGCCGCCACGTTGTGAGGGTGAAGAATGTCCGCCAATATCTTTGCAGCCATGGGAAGGAAAGGAGCTAACATGAGGACACGCTCGCACGATGCAGCACAGGATGCTGCCAAGGAATAAAACGCCCCACGCTGAACATGCGACTTGCCGCGTACGGCATACACAGACCCGCCCTCAAGCTGAAAGGGGTTGACGCCGCTAGCCTCCATGGTTGTGTGAATTCGCGCACAGTGATCAAAGCAACTTGATTGGATATAATAGTACAAAAGAGCCAATAAATTAAGTGAATTCATAACTTTTAAACCAATCATGAGGGACCTCCGTTCAAATGAAGATCTTGAATGCTGGATTTCGCGCGCATTTCCAAATTTGAGTTCTCCATCAATGGAAGGTGTCCACGCGGTCGACATCGACGGTCGACAAGCTCCATGCGACTTTCTTCTTCCGATACCTCACTTGGACCAAGAACTTGAGAACAATTTGCGTCGCGACCTACGCAGATGGGTGGTACTATCGGCAAGTGTCCTGCTGAAGAAGTGACGTACCACCAGCCGGATCGGTGTGCGTTCCTTCGTGGTCAATTCGAGGACGTCCTTTTTCTTGTGGGTGCGCGCCCAAAGGGATTCAAATTCTTGGTCGATGCCCAAGCGAGCCATCACGAGAGCGACCTCGTCTAGCCGTGCGACGTTCCCTTCACAGATGGACCGCTGGATCAGCGCCCGCGGCACGTCCTTGAAGTGCACAAACGTTCGGTCGTACACTGGGATGTTCAAGTGTCCAATGCTTTTCAAGATGCGCCGCTTGTTGAATCCTGGCACGAATTTAAACCCAAACGGCGGGGGGACCTGGGACAGCAATTGAACCAATTGATGCAACGTGATGAGCCCTGTCGCGTGGGGATCGTATTCGGCCCATCTCTCGGCAAATTTGTTGAGTGCTTCCGGCGTAATGGTGGAGTTCCCGTCGTCGCCGATGGCGTCGACAATGATACCTGGTTGTCGAAATCGTTGTCGTCGATGATGGGGTCACTCGTACCTGAAAACAGATTGAGCCCAATGTACCCGACAACGAGCGTGAACGTGTAAAAGTACGGCACAATGAACCACGTTGCTGCGACAAAGAATCAAGATGGAGTCAATCCGACGGACGACGACGTACCACAACTATTGTTGGGACACGAGCTGGAGTAGCATTCCCACGCGAAATTGTCCCAATTTTCGCCCGTCGAAAACCCAATCAAGATTTGAAACGCTGTCCCAAATGATTGAAAATTCTGGTGCGGGTTGAGCATATTCGGGCCATAATTGAGCTTCGCAAAGAGCTGGACCCCCAATGCCGCGTAGATATAGTACATGAGCATGAGCAGGCCCATGACGTTGCCCACGGCCGGCAAGGAAATCAACACGGTGTCGAAAATCGATTTCATGATCTTGGCTTTCTTGATCAACCGAAGCGCGCGGCCGAGGCGAAACACTCGAAGCGCCGTCGCACCGGCCGAAAACGAGTTGTTTTCGGGCAGCGTTTCGCTGATCAACGTGAGGACGACAATGATCAAATCGAATCGATTCCAGCTGTCGTTGAAGTATTCCAGACCAAACGCGATCAGTTTGAGCGTGGCTTCAAGGGCAAAGACGGCGAGGAACGTTCGGTTGAGGACACTCAGCGTCAGAGTCATGATGGGTGGTTGACTCGAATACGTCATCGACATCATGAGCATGTTGATCAAGATGCAGGCCGTGATGCCGTACTCAAACCGTTGCCGCCGAACGATATTGAAACACAAGAGGCGCCACCATACTTTTGGCGGGTCTGGTTTCTTGATGATCGACATGGCAAGCAGCTTTCGCTGCGTTTTGATCCAATTCACTTGCTCGTCCGTGACCATGGCGCCGTATTTTTCCCGCATGAAGCTGTCGCAGAGCACGGCAATGAACAAATTCGTGACAAAGAAGGCACACACGATGATGAAAATGATCCAAAACACCATGAAGGCTGGTGTGTTGTTGGGAATGGGTTGGCTGTCGGGTCCCGTGGCGTCGATGCCTGCGACCGCCACGGCCGTCCACCCCTCCAGCGTCGTGAGCTCGTAGAGGGACCCGATCGCGATCATGATGTTGTCAAATTTCTGAGGCACGACGGGGAGCCACGCGCCAGGCAGAAAACAATTGCAAATTTGCATCGATGTTGGCACGTACCACGACGGCGCGAGTTGGTCTTGCGTCATGTTGCACGTCTTGGTCAAGAGCTGCTGGGTGCTTGGAGCCAAACTCGTCCAGTTGACGGGGAACGTCATGATGTCGTACGTTTCGAGGTCGGCCATCGAATAATTGCCCGAATAGTTGGACGGGAACCACGGGGGGGGTGGGCTGTAGTATGGATTGTTGAGGTAATTGTACGGGCTCACGGAACAAGAACTCATCGCGCCTTTGAAAAACATGACTGCCGGCACAGCAAACGCAAGCAACATGAAGAAAAAGAAGAAAAGCGAGCGCATGATATCGGGCATGCATCGAAAGAGTGTGTTCACGACGACTTTGAGCTGAGGCAATTTGTTGATGACGCGAAGGGGACGCAAGGCGCGGAGGCTTCGAAGCGATCGCAGCCCACTCAGTGCGCCACTCGCGCTGTTGCCTATGGCCCATGCAAGCAACGACACGATCACGATAAAACAATCCAAGACTCGCCATGGATCCCGCATGTACGACGACGGGCCCCCAATAAAACCCAGGGCAACCACCGTCACGGTCATTTCAATTGCAAAGACAATCGCAAACACATTGTTGGCCGTGTCGACGACAAGTCCAATGCCGCGGGTTGCATCCTGCATCGGCGAGTCGAGGGCCGTAAAGATACAAGACACGGCGATGCTGGTCAAAATTGCGCGGTTCCAGTACACGTGATTGACAAGAAAGAGGCAGGCGCGGCGGATTGGGTGGTTCTGGCGAAAGAGAAACAAACTGCGGCCATGGTCGACTTCGACGGTTGGGCCCATCGGAGAGTGATGGACAGAATTGGATCGAACTAGACACACGATGTGGCAGTGAGGACCAAACTCCTCGCGTCTTGTTTGCACGTACACTTTGTCGCTGCTAAGACTATCCGCATGACTTTTTTCAACCGAATTACTGCGAGGATGCCAGTCCTACGAATTCATGAGAGCGCTATCCAACGACAAAACGCACGTGGGTATTTTTTCCGACTCCATTTCCTCGTTGTCTTTGTCGCCGACGCCCTCCATGACCGAGTCGACCATAATGGCACAAAACATGTTCATGACGATCCAAACCCCAAGGATAATGATGCTCAAGAAATAAAAGGGTGCCGCGACCCCAATCGCCAGCCACCCGTCGTACATGACGGCAGGCCAATTGTCGTAAGTGATGATTTGGAACACGGTCATAAACGCCACATGGATCGTGTCAAAATTGGACCGATGGAGATTTGACGTCGGATTTGTGTTGTTGAACGGAAGCGGCCGATTGTTGACATCGAATTGGTACTTGGTAGCAAACATCTACACAAGGGTGAGAAACCCGTACTTGGGATATGGTTGTACCTCCATGCCCAAGAGTGCGTAAATGTAGATGAAAATGACGAGGAAGACGAGGAAGTTCAAAATCTCGCCCATGGCATCCATGATAGCAATCAAGAGACGGTTCAAGCTCTTCCACGTTCGCACAAGCTTGAGTGCGCGAACGAGTCGCAACGTTGCGAGGGGTGACGTGTTGCCTGGATTTCCATCAATGAATTGAGGCGGATTCACAAAGAACTCGACAATTCCAGCGGCGATCGTGATCAAATCGAATTGATTGAACTTGTCACTACATGGATGCCACGGCGTTAGTGGGCGGCCAACTACGTAATGTTCACCTGAGATACGACTGCAAGCCACCCGCAACGAGCTTGATGAGCATTTCGAAGATAAAATACACAAGACAGACAAAATTGATGATCTCACTCGCTTCGTCAAAGACTGGGTCTGACGGGTAATGGATCGAGCAGATCAACATTACATTGATGGCCGTCACGACCATGCCAATCGTGTTGAAGAGTTTCGACGTTGCGAGATTCAAGATGATCAATCGCAGATCCAGCCACCGTGCGTGGAGCGACCCCGTGGAGTGTCTCCTGTTTTGAAACTTGGAGGGCGACAAGGACTGCGTTTTGAAGAATTTGACGACAGAATCGCGACGCGAGCTCACGGTCGCTTGCCGCCGCAACGCAGGTGGGATGGCACTACATGAAATGAGCGCGCACGAGAAAAAGTCGAGTACCTGAGTCGAAGGAGGTCCTGCAGCTCTTTGGCCTTTTGGTACTCGGTGTACACGACGGCCATGTTGAGATTGAGAAGGAAGCACATGCCAATGAAGAGAACAATGTTGAAGTACATCCCTGGAATGAACGATGAGATTGCGTCTTGGGTCTACAGAGGAGCGATGAGTCGGGTGTCTCAACCTCGACGACGAACGTTTTCGGTCAAGACCATCCACCCCGACGCCGTCACGATTTGGAAGATGATGATCATTGTGCTTCCGAGGTCGTCAAAGCTCGTCAAGCCATAGTTGAGATTCGCTGTAAAGTCGGGCTCGGTCGTGATGGAAAACGAGAGCGCCCCGTTCACAAAAATGTCGTAAAACCGAGGCTGGCCCAACGCGTCGTAGTTGGAGCCGCAGTACGTCCCGGGGTTGCACTGCCGACTGCCGCAGTAGAGTCCGACCGTGTCGGACGGGTCAAGCGGCCAGAAACAATTTTGACGCGTCCAATCGAGCGAATCGACACTCAAGTTGGAGCAGCGGTATTGCTCGGGGGCAGCCGCGACGAGGTTGATGTACGTTTGGTTGGGGTAGGCATAATTTGACGGTGCGTTGAGCGCGTTGATGTCGAGCACGACGGGAAATTCCGTGAGTCGACACCGGTAGTGGTAATTGCCAGACCAGAGATCCATGCCCAGAATCGCAAAGACCGTGCAGCTGAAGAGCAGCAGGATGCTCACGTTGAGCAGCGCCGGCAAGCTAGCGAGGATGCTGTTGACAAGGATCCTGAGTCCCGGCACCGAGTGCAACGCGCGGAGCGGCCGAAGGATTCGAAGCATCCGAAGCGCCCCGAGACCCGTGGTTGACGTGATCGTCAACAATTCCAGTAGCTTTGAGACGAGGCCCGAGACAACGACGACAAAATCAAGTTTGTTCCAGCTGTCCATCGTGTACGAATACGGGCCCGTAAAGCCAAGCGCGACGACCTTGAGGACCATTTCGACGCTAAAGATGGCCAAACTCACATCGTTTGTACGCGCGACGACGATGTTTCGAATCAAGGTCGGATTGGGGCCGCTCGCCCACGGACTTGAGTAATCGACCAAGCTCAAGACGAGGGTGTTGACGAGCACACCAAAGAAAATGAAGCGCTCAAACCACTTGGCGCGCACCGTTTGAATGCAAAATTCGCGCACGGGGTTTTTAAGCCCGAGGCAGCCAAGCGCCCGCGGTTGCAACTAGGCAAGATGAGGCGGGGGACATATGATCAGACGTACGTCGTTGTACTTTTGATTCGTTCGCACGCCCCCAAGACGTTGCTCCACTTTGGCCGCCGACGCTTTTCGACTGGTCGCGATTCCTGTCATCATGCGCACCATCGACGGCGTTCGCTGGAGCGACTTTTTGATCGTCGGCCGCGTCTGCGTCGGGTCCGCCGCGCATTCCTTGGTCTGATCCGACATTGGCCCAGGACGCACTTGCACCTTGAGCGTCGGACCTGCCGCCTCGTCCATGCGTGGGTCGTCGATGCAAAATTTGGCTGCCAAAGTGGCGTTTCGGAAATATGAGTTCTGAAACGAACGCGGAAACGGTGAAACGGTGAAACTGCTAACCAGTAATCCGGACTTTGGCACATGATTGGTCATATATGCAACCCAGAACACAATATGATTGGCTGAAATCCGACGTACTTCGGCGTATCGCAGCACTCTCAAGCCACATCTCACAAGCGATCAACACCATGGCATTGCGTCTCGCCGCCGCCGACATGCCGCCCGACCGCTCGGTACTCAAGTACGTCCAGCTGCAGTATGAAGGAAACGACGTCGTGTGCACGGAAGACGCGATCACGGACGACGAGCGCGAGCTGTTGCAGTACACGGCGACGCCGTCGCCGCGCGCCAAGGTGCTCTTGCACAGCTGCTGCGCGCCGTGCAGCGGTGCGATGATCGAAGAGATGCGATTCGTGATGGACCTCGACGTCACGATCTTCTTTTACAACCCTAACATCCACCCGCGCAAGGAGTACGAGATCCGCAAGGACGAGAACATTGCGTATGCGCGCAAGCACGCGATTCCGTTTGTCGACTGCGACTACGACGCCGACTCGTGGTACAAGCGCATGGTCGGCTTTGAACTCGATCCGGAGCGCGGCGTCCGCTGCTCGGCGTGCTTTGACATGCGCATGGAAGTCACGGCGGCGTACGCGGCGGAGCACGGCTTTGCGTACTTTACAACGACGAATGCGACGTCGCGGTGGAAGGACGAGACTCAAGTCAACTTGGCGGGCGTCCGCGCCGCCACGCGCTACCGCGATCGAGGTAGATATATGTGTTGTGGGCTCTCGTCTTGAGGTCGCCTAGTGCACTTTTGGGTTTACAATTGGAAGTCCGATGCGATGACGCGGCGCAAGTACGAGGTGTCGGTGACGGAGAAATTCTACAAGCAAGAGTACTGCGGGTGTGCGTACTCGTTGCGGGACTCGAATATCTGGCGCGCCCAGCAAGGCATCCCCAAAGTCAAGATTGGCGGCGACGTCGCGGGCCTCGGGACGCGGTACTTTGAAGACGTGGACGCAGACGAAGCGGAAGAATCGCAGGAGGTTGTCGACGCATTCTTCAAAGACGCGACCCAACACTTTGGCGATGTGAAGCGCCAAGCCAAGTTCAAGACAACGCTGACGGGGTTTGCTGGACGCCTCAAATCGGGCGACGACGTCGCACTCAACAATTGGTAATGACGCTGAGAGGTCAACGACGGCACCTGGCTTGTAACCCGGGTCTCGTCGTGTTATCCTGCAGCGCTGTATCGTGAACCCTCGATAGAACGACGGGGCCGTTATGTAATACACAGTCCATTCGCCCCATCGGGTTTCTCCTGTTTTCGTTCGAGCGTGCGCTTTCTAGGGGTACAAGACGGAAGCAACGACAGTACTATTACACAGCAGTTTACACACCAACGACAAGCATGCGCGTTGACTCAGGGGGCGCCGCCTGTGACGGATGGCAACCCGAGTGCGTCGCGGACACTGCGGACGTAATCGGCTTCGTCGATGCCACCTTCGACCAATTCAACACCCGACTTGGTGATCACGTGCAGCGTCTCGGCGTCCAAGAAGACGAGCGTGGGGATGTATTTGACCTCAAAGAGCTTGCCGAGTTCGGTCTTCTTGGCTCGTGACTCGTACGGCAGCGCGGGGAACGTCATGTGGTCGCCCCAATATTCGTCAAATTGCGCGTGCTCGCGGTCGCTCGAGACAAAGATGAATTCAATGTCGTCGTGCACCTCGACCAAATCTTCGTAGAGTCGCGAGACGATGGGTGTGAACGACCGGCATGGCGGACACCAGTAGCCTGCAAAGTAGATGCCGAGGACCTTCTTGCCCTGGAACGCAACGTCGGTCGGCGCGAGGCCGGCCGTGGTCAAGATCTCGTCGCCAAAGAGGTCAGTGAACGAGGTCATCTTGAGGGGGAATGGGAAATGACGCAAGGGATCACGTGGTCAACATGGGCGATCAGATGAAGAGAATGACCAGGAATCGCCCGCGACGCCGATTGGGCGTGGACGCGAACCCACTTAAGACGACTGTGGTCGACGAGCGGGCGGTCGTCCAACTGTCCAATTTGAAAATACGCCAAATTCATGTGGCTTTGCCATCCTTGAAACCGACAAATTCGACGATTTGGCGAAATTCGTGCGTTTGGTCAGTCGAAAAATTCCAATATTTGACTTGAGGCTTTTCAGAACCAGGTCACAGTGGCACGAACATATGTGGACTGTTGATGCCAGCGTTCCCACATTTGCCAGCTACTTCGCAGTATTGAAATTGTCGCTCACGTCCTCGGTCGCACCTCCATCGTCACACCCGTTCCCGTGGATGTGCGCGGCAAGAGCTTGTCTCGCGGCTTATTTGACACGCAAGTGAAGACTGGCGTGTGTCGTCGATCGCACTCGCTTTTGAGTCAATTGGGTGTCACTCTGGCGTCACTTTCAACGTTAACGACAAGCACGTGTCAACAAATCTTCATTTGGGTTGAGTATGCCTTATGAAATCTGAAATGTCGACAAATATTTCGAAATAGTTGGGTCATTCCAACGATTTATTGGCCCGATTTTTACCATTTCAAGTATGGACACTGGAATGCCCACAAATTGTGGTCATTCGTGCGGTCATATTCTCGCTGGTCGGAAAACAGATATTTCCTGAAAGCAACTGTCTGGACGGTAAATTGTACTTCCTCCGTTCCACAAAAACGGAGCGAGTTTGGGGAGGGTATACATGTCGCGTCATTATAATTTGAAGTGAAATTCAAATCATGGTGTCGCCTCGTCGTCAACGTTTCATGAGCTTCTGATTGGCTCATTAGAAAGAGCGCGCCAAGTAGTGTCGGCTGATGGCCTTTGAGTGGGAAGTTTCGACCTGAAACACTGGTGTTTGGACCTCATAATTTCTATACTTTAATCCATATTAAATTCTGGTCTGTCTATCCGGATAATCGTCACTCGGGATTTTCACCTCAATGGGTCGGCGTGATTTGACGAACGAAGAGCGCGAGGCCATCATTCGAGAGGTCCTTCTCAAGAGTAACGGCAGTTACATGACCCGGCTACCGAAAGGATTTGGCCAATCGTTGGCCGACAAATACTTGTGCGGCGTTTCGACGGTTCGCAAAGTTATTGCGTTAGCAAGGCACAGCTTTGACGCTGGGGACATGACGGTGTGTATCGGAAACAAAAAGAAGGGCAAAGTGGGGCGAAAAATGTCATACACAAAAGAGCAGATCAAGAACAAGCTGTTAGAAGTACCTCTTTCTGAGCGCACAACGCTACGATCCATCTCAGAAAAGACAGGTAGACACATTTTAACTCATTTTAACTCCAATTGACAAATTCGTAGGAATTCCACTCGGATCTCTTCATCGTTATCTTAAACAAGGCTTGTTTCGTGCTCACTCGAGCTCCATTCGGCCTCTTCTTACTGACGCAAACAAGTACGCAAGGCTGAAGTATGCAGCTGCGTTGGTCGGACCAACGATGCAGTTCAATGACATGCTCGATGTCGTCCATTTGGACGAAAAATGGTTCTATCTTACCACCGAGAGGCGTCGATTTTACCTAGTCCCTGGAGAGAAGGAGCCGGAGCGCAAATGCAAAAGTAAAAGGTACATTACAAAGGTTATGTT
>VJMH01005433.1:0-52828 GCA_009835185.1 Aphanomyces stellatus | reverse complement strand
GGCTTGACGATCACGCTGTCGGCGCCTTCCGCGACGTCCCGCTCGTACGCGAGCAGCGCATGCGACGCGCTCCCGACAGGGTGCTGGTAGCGCTTGCGGTCGCCCTTGAAGGTCGACTCGACAGCGTCGCGGAACGGTGCGTACATGCACGAGGCCTTCTTGGACGTGTACGCCATGATCGAGACATGGGCAAAGCCGTGGTCGTTGAGTTTCGCGCGGATCACGCCGATGCGGTTGTCCATCATGTCGGACGGACATACCATGTGCGCGCCGGCCTTGGCGTACGCGAGCGCAATGTCGGCGAGGCGGACGACCGTGGCGGCGTTGTCGATGATCGGATCGGCGTCGTGCTCGACGGTCTTGAGGAGACCGCAGTGGCCGTGGTCCGTGTATTCGCACATGCAGACGTCGCACGAGACGAGCAGGGTCGGCAATTCCTTCCGCAGCACCTTCATGCACGCAATCACGGGCGTGGATTCGTCGTCCGCCATGCATCCGTTGCCGTCCTTGAGTTCCACGACCCCAAAGAGCATGACGCTGCGGAGACCCTTGGCGACGAGCGCGTCCAAGTGCGCGACGAGGGACGCGAAGTTAGCGCGATTGCCCCACTGGACGTTGGGTTCAAGGCCGCGGATCGGGTTGTCGTCCGGTCGCCCCGTGATAAAGAGCGGGTAGATAAGTTGAGACGCATGGAGAGTGGGTTCGGTCCATGCGCGCATCGCGGGGTGGCTCAAGCCGGCATGTAGCGCGCGCGGGGGGAGGTTCGATGGTGCGATGGTGTTGGTTGTAAATGCAGCGTCGTCCATCGGGAACGGGATCGCCATCTCGCGCTTCCTTGTCGGGAGACTCGTGTCCTCGGTGTCTCCAAGGTTGAAGTGTTTGCGTTTGGGCGTCGGGTAGGCGTGCCGGACCTCAAGCGGCGCAGCGGCGCACTGTCGCATGTGCATCTTCCACCTGTCCTTGCTCTGAGACGTCATCTTCCCACCGCAGTGCTTGCATGACGTGACGCGGTCCGCGCCCTTTCCAACATGTTCGACTTGATCGTCGATCTGAAGTTGCATCTTCGATTTTTTACTTTACTGTCCAGTCGCTTGTTTTACCGTCAAATGGGATTCACTTGACGTCAAGTGACCAATGACCTGTTCAGTGTACGTAAAGTGCCTCCATAAACCAGCAAAAGTTGGGATGCTCTCTCAACACGAGACACAAAGCAGGAGAGCATGAGACCATGCCGCCATCGACACATGGAGAAGACGTCCTTCAAGGGACGGCGGCCAAAGGGACGTCACTGCGCCTTTAATGTCCTCCAGGCTCAATCTCCCGGTCAGAATTTCAACGTACGGCCGTATTGTACGTCAATAAATTAGGGTACAATACATTTGATCTGTCAACACAGTCCCCTTCATCATGAAATATGTATTCCAGCGTGAGAAATACTCGTACATTGCACGTACACGGAATGTACGCTTCGGGGATGGGAGCGAGCAATGAGCATGGGCGATATCGTCGACGTCGACGCTCAATCTATTCACATCCGTGCGGAAGCAAGATGCGCGCGCCGATGCTCGCGATGACTCTGTCGGCGGCGACCGTCACCGCCATGGAACTCCAGCTGCATCGACAAGAAGCTCCATTCTCCATCAAGAGAAACCTCCACACGGCGGAGCGCATGCGCCGCCTCGACGACGGCCGCTACGAAGTCGTCCCGTTGAACCTGGGTATGGGCACCCACTACACGTGGGTCTACGCGGGCACGCCGCCGCAACGGACGTCCGTGATCGTCGACACGGGCAGCCATGAGATGGCCTTTCCATGCAAGGGGTATACTGCGTTCGTCCCTTCCATGATGCTGATCGCGTTTGGTAGATGCAACGGATGCGGCAAGCACACGGACACGCCATTTGATGCGTTGGCGTCGTCGACCCTTCTCTACCCCACGTGCTCCGACATGGCTGCAGACAAGGTTGTGAAATGCGCCGCGTGCGAAGAGGACACGTGCGTCGTCTCCCAAATGTACTCGGAAGGGAGCAGTTGGAAGGCCGTGATGGTCGAAGACAACGTCTGGCTCGGCGATGCCGCGGTCGACGCCACGGCGAATTCTTCCTTTGGCACGCGGTTCCGCTTTGGATGTCAGCGCGAGGAAACGGGTCTCTTTACGACGCAGGTCGCGAACGGCATCATGGGCGTCTCCAACAAAGGTATGTACTGCGTCCGAGGATTCATTTGACATGGGGTGGACAGCACACAACGTCGTGAAGAAGCTCTTCGTCGAAGACAAGATCGATCACAACGTCTTCTCGCTCTGCTTTACGCCGACGGGCGGCGCCATGAGCATTGGCACGGCGCTCACGGCGCGGCACAAGGAAAATGCGACCTACGCCCAAGTCACGTTTGATGAAACGGGGTGGTACGCGGTCGAAGTGCGCGGCATTCGCATCGCCGGCGCGCCTATTCAAGTCGAGTCGCTCGATCGCCTCATGAACGGACCGCGCAAGGTGATTGTCGACAGCGGCACGACCGATTCGTACCTGCCGGACGCGCTGGCCGGGGCTTTCCACGCGGCGTTCAACGAAGCGATCGGGAAGGACTATGAGCCCAATGGAGATGGCTATTCCAAGACAGAGAAGCGAAAGATGCCGACCATTGAATTTGTCCTCGCGGGTGCGCAACGCTTGGGAGGGCTGTTTTGCTGTATTGTCCTGTGTAGGTACCGACGGCGACGACGTGATCATGGCGATTCCCCCGAGTCGATATCTCAAGAAGAAAGAAAACGGACGATACTACCCGACGATCCTCTTGGACGAGACGGCCGGCGGTGTCATTGGCGCCGACTTGATGATGAACCACGATGTGATCTTTGACCCTGATCGTAACCGCGTCGGTTTTGCCAAAGCAGACTGTGGTACGTGGAACTACCGGCGTTCTTGCGAGTATCATCATGGCGTAGACGTTGAAGCGCGTCCCAGTGAGGATGGAGAAGAGTCGCTGGACGATGGGGCTCCCGAGTCGCACGTCGTCGTGGACAACTTGGAAGCCGCTGTTCAAAATGCCTCTATCGTCACGAAGAAGGAAGACGACGAGGAATACCCGTTGGTGCTGACCTTGGGCGGCATTTCCATCGGCGTTCTCTTTGTCGTTGGAATGGCCGTCGCGATCTGCAAGTCGAAGGACCCGCGATGGACCCAAGTCAACTTGGATGAGCTGGACCATGAGGAAGTAGTCGAGTTGGTTGAGAACGTCGATGCGTCAGAAGCGGCCCATGAGTCTCTCTCGTACGACACGCCGCCGGACGCCGACGACGAGTTCTTTAATGCGCACCACGAAGAGGAGATCGTCGACAAGGCGGCACTCCATCAGATGGACGTGCAAGTGTAGGTTTGATTATTTCGCGCTCTTTATTTCCGGATAATACTTTTCCGGATACCACGAACCCAATCAAATGTTGAACCTTTGTTCTCGCGAAGATCTCTCACAACGTAATCTTCACCTTTGGGCAAGGCCATGGGCGATGCGCGGCCGACGACCCGCTTCGTCGATCAAGTCATGACTCTGTGCCAGGGCGTCAATGAGTCCACGATCGTCGCATCCGACGTCGTGTCCGCCTCAGTACAGCTGCCGACGACGCTCACCATCAACATGACCGCCGTCTGGACGATTGCAACAAACAAATCGGCGCTCTACACGACTTGCGTCCAAACGAGCTGCACCCCGCCATCGCCTCTCCATGGCTTAGTCCTCATGCAAGCGATCAATGTCTCTGCCAGTGGTACCTACAACATTTCCCTCCATCTCATGCTCAATGCCGCGCTGCAATGCACATCGTCTGCATCGGTGGATATTCCAACAGTCGTCCCATCAACAAATCCCCCGATTTCCCAAGGGGGAGATCGCAGTCGGTATACTCTTGAACTGGTCGTCTTCGGGTGCCTCGTCGCCGCCTTTGTGGTTCTTGCACCCATCTGTTGGCGTCGACGCAAGGAACGCCGTGCGAAAACCCAACTGCAACTGACGTCGGTCGACACACCCGTCGAGCTTCTCTCGACAACGACGTTGGTCCCGCCTCCCCAGGAGCCCACCACATGGTTCGAGACCGTCTACCACAACGACGCGGCGCTGCCGGCGTCCATCCTCCACGACGACCCATGCACGCGCACGATCCTTCGGCACAGTATGCCGTCCGACCGGGCACTGAGCCTCCGCTCCGTGCTCTTTGAGATCGACTCGGCCTCCAACTCGAACGTCGTGCCGCCGTCGTCGTCTGCGTCCTCGACGGCCGCGCCATGGCACGACCACGCGGGCGAGTGGAGTCCCGCCGACAGCTACGATTCGAGCGCCGTCTCTCGCTTTGACGCGTACGAGACGTCGGACGTCGAAGAGGACTAATGTGACAACGCTTGATATATAGTTACTTGTTCGTCAGGTGCTACTAGACGGCGTCGTCGCGTCTGCGAGTTGGCGCACCTACATCGATCGTCTCAGTCAAACAATCCCACCATCATGGTGGTTCAACCTACCCGCTGCGCTTCCTCGGGCAATAACAAAAACACGACGGGCGCCGTCGCGGTCCCGCCTTCCTTCTTCACAGCCACGGGACACAGGATCGACTGTGTCGGAATGTCTTCGTCGTTGGAAAACACATACCGCCCTTCCTCTTGGTCTTCGACTACAACACAACATCCCATGAGCCAACATCATACATGGCATCGTACTCAGCCATGTTACTTCGACGGCTGCGTGGTCGGCGTCCATCATGCCCACCGTCACGTCGTAGCCAAGCTGGGCCAGCCAAAACCCGCCTTCGCAGCGCACGGCCACAAACTCCATCGCGCCAAAGAGCACGTCGTCTTGGGTCTCGTTTGTCTCGAGCGTCCCCACAAGCGGCAGTGCTTCATATGCGTCGGCGTCGTCGTCGTCGGCCATCCATGGGCAGTCGCGCAGGTGCTGGCGCATCATTGGCGGCGACGAAATCAGCAGCTGCGGCTCGTCACTCGTCTGATGGGTCTGCACGGCGGCGCGGCAGTGGCGGCACTCGACTTGAAAGAAAAAGTAGTACCGCGGGATGTCGACGCGCTTGATAAAGTGGTGCCAGAGCCACCGCCATGCTGTCTCATCGGTCGCTGCCGAGACGACGCCCGTGCCGCGCATGGCCGTCGTCGTCGCCCCGCGGCGCTTCTTGGACTTGGGCACGCCGCCTTTGGCCACGACCGAGAGCGACGGAGGCGGCGGCGGCGGTCCTTTGGTGAAAGGGTCGTCGAGGGTCGTCGTGGCAATTTCGCCGGCGAGGCCTTGGTTTGGACACGACTCAAGATGCGACTGCATGTTGGGGATAGTTGATCGCATCGTCGGCGGCCGCGGCACGTTGTCCGGGTCCGCGTGGTGCGCCGCGAGGCAATGGTTGCACTCGACGTACCAATTGGTGTGGTACTTGCCGAGGTCGACGCGCTTCGAGTAGTGGTGCCACACGGGATGGCGACGGCCTTCAAAGGCTGTTGCTTTGGCTGGCGTCGACGGCGCGGCGGTCGACGCTGTCGTTATTCGCGCGTCGGCCACTTCCGCCTTGACATAGTCTTTGTCGGTGAAATCAAAGCGCGGGAGGTCGCCCAGCGGCGTCTCGAGCGCCGTGTGGATCTACGTTAGTAGAGACTCTGAGTGGATGGGAGAGAACGACAACGTCGTCTACCTTTTGGACGTACGGTTTCGCCAGTGTAAATTCGCCCTTTTCCATTTCGGCCAGCATGACCTCGCATAGAATGCTCGAGAGCGGGACCGCGTCGTCGTTGGCAACCATGTACACGCCCTTGGTCGTCTTGCTCAACCATGTGATGTGAACGACGTCGTTTTCGACGTGGACGGGCGTCGCGACGAGCGCGAGCCAGTAGAGTTCCTGTTGGTTCGATCGGATCGCAATCGCCTTGGTCTGGTTCTTGTCAAAGCGCCGCCGCTTGAGTGGGATCATCTTCTTGTTGGTCTCGTGGAAGGCCGCGAGGTCGGCCCGCGGCACGTGGGCGCACTTTTTCAGATGCGCCTTCATCTTGACCATGGCCGAAATAAGCACTTTGGGCTCCTCGACGGTCGAGACGTCGTGCTGGTGCTGCGCCTCGTCGAACGCCCGCCGACAATGCTTGCATTCAACGTACCAGTTGTTGTGGTACTTGCCCAAATCCAGCCGCTTTTCAAAGTGCGCCCACACGTACGCCGTGTTGTACGGCATCGTCGGCGCGTTCGCGTCATCGTCGGCATGCGTGGACGAGGCGTCGGCGACGGACGCAGGGGGCGCTGGATACGAGGACGCGGCGGCGATCGACGTGTGTGTTGTCGTGGACGCGTCTTGGTTGCTTGCCTCGTCGTCATCCGCCGCCATCTCCATCGCGGCTGTCAATGACGAAAGTCTCGACGGCTTGAACGCGCGTTTCTTGCTCCCATTGACACCCTCGGCTTTGATCGGCGACTCGAGGAGATCCAGTTCCGTCGGGTCCGTAAATGGACACTGCCGCAGGTGGGCCTTCATCTTGGCCGTCGTGGAGATCACGATCTCGGGTTCTGCTACGTCGGCGCCCGTCTCGTTGCGGGCGTCGTATGCCTCGCGGCAATGGCGGCATTCCACGCGCCAGTTGTTGAAATACTTTTCCAGGTCTCTTCGCTTCACAAAGTGCTTCCAGATGTGCGCCGTCCGGTGCGTTCCCGCGCGCTCCACGGAATCGCCCATCGACCTGCGCTGTAACGCCTCAGATACACAGAGCACAAATGGACCCAAAAATTCGGCAGGGGTCCAAATCCCCCACCCAAAATTCAAATATTTGAGTCCAGAACCAGTTTGATTCGAAGTTTCAATGTTTAAATACCGGTTATTTGAACATTTACCGGGTATTTAATTTAAATATCCGATGTTGACTGAGGGGCAAGTGTTCCGATCGGTGTTGAAAACGTTTCAAACAATCCTCAACGTCTATTTTATTTCGCCAAACACATTGAAGATTTCGCGCACTTGATGGGGCCGCCTCGGCGGGATACACGCGCGCCGCTGCTCTTGGACCTCACACCATCCAACGTGTGCTTGGGCTTCCTCATTGTCAAGTACAAGCATGAGCACGAAGAGTCGTGGAAGATGGGCCATGACACGACTGCCATGAACCCCCACCATGTGCTCGCGGTGTTTCTCATGGATCAAATCTCCCATGTGCCGTCGCCGTCGCCGTCACTCTCTTTCGCGCAGTTTGTTGCCGCCCTCGATAAGATCCATCCAGCATGGTCGAACGAATTCCAGCAAGCCATGCACCACATCAGCCGCCGCACGGTCCATGAACTCTCGGAATGCCTTGCAACCCTTTGCCTTCCACGCGATGACATGTTGCCGTCGACGCCTTTCGGACGGTTCACGCGCATGCTGTCGTTTGCGATCCACTCTGCCTTTTACGACCGACTGTGTGCTTTGCAGGACGAGATGCAGGCGTTCCTCGATGCAACGCCCATGTCTGGGACTGCAACCTCCCAAGCGAACCTTTTGGATGCGATCGAACGCGGCGACACCCTCCTCCCCGCCGCCGCGGAAGCCCAACTCGATGCGTTCCTTCGCGATGACCCGTCGTCACCGCGTCTTCTCTTTGCGCGCTTTCTCCATTTCCAGCGTCGACGGGAATTCCTCGCTGCGTTGGACGCGTTGCACACGTACCACAATTTCGCGCTCCACGTGACGACGACGCCCGAGAGCAGTCCGCATGGCGCAGCCAAGCGCTTTGGACCGCAATATGCGTCGCTCAATCTCGCCACGTTTTATTGGGCCTTCCAGCACAAGGCCGAGGCGATGGCGGCGCTCGAGGAAACGATCCGCGTCGCGCAAACGGCGCGCGATCTCGTGCGTGTCCTCTCCCTTTGTCCATTGACGCGTCCTAGGTCTGCGTCGCCTACGCCCTCAGCTACGTGCTGCAGTGGGAACCGTTTGACCCCAAGCGTGCGCGGCAGTGCTGGGAAATGGCGCGAGAGTGGCAGCTCCCGGTCCTCGCGACGCTCACGACCCTCGCGTCGGTCGTGCACCACCAACCGCTTCAACTTGACGCGACGCCGCGGCCGCTGCACTTGTGGCTTGCGCTCCAGACCGCCGTTAGTGGCAGTGAGCATGGCAAAGTGTCCAAGCAAGACGTTGTGCGGCAATGGCGAGCCGTACGCGGCAAAACGGCGCTCTCAGCGGCGGCTGTGTGGCACGACTTTGGCCATCGCTTGATGGAACGCCTCTACCTCGACCTCTTTTTCGTGCTTGAGGACCCGACGACTGCGGACGACGCGACTCTCGATGACGTGGCCGCCGCCGTGCGTCGTTGCTTCCATTCGAGTCCCGTCTCATGCTGTCGGCTAGGTGTGCCACCGCGCCGTCCTCGCCATGCAGCCGAATGCCGTCCCTCAAGAGCACGCGTTTGTCGACGCGCTCCGCCAGCTGGCCGCCGTGGTCGCGCGCCATCCGCCGCTGGCCGCGCATCCCGCGCTCCGCCACACGCTCCTGTCCATCTTGTTCGAATGGACTCTCGCGACGGGCGAGTTGCAAGCGGCGCACGCGTGTTTGCATCAATGGCGGTCGCTTCTTGCCAAAGACAATCTCGAGGCGACGCTGGACGCCCGCCTTGCTGGAGGTACATTAGACTAGTGTACCACCAAGGTTGACTAACGCGACCTCAGTGCGCCTGCTCCTGCGCCAAAACCGCCGCTGGGACGCCCGTTGTCTCTTGGATGCGCTCGTCCAAGAGGCCATGTCCCCGCCCATGCGTGCCCGTGTCCTCCTCCTCACATCTCAAGTGGAGACTTGCTATTGTCATCTTGTGGCTCATGCGACTTTAGGTCCATCTGCACGACGCCGCGCCCTTCACGGCCCTCCCGCCACTCATGGAATGCCTCGCCTTGTGCGAAGAAGCGGCCTGTGACGCGATCCTCGCCCACGCGCGTCTGCATCTCGCCGCGCTCTACGCAGCCATGGACCGCCACGACGACGTCGTCTTGCTCCTCGAACGGCATTTTCCCCAGGTCCGTTGTCGTCGGCATCAAGAGGTAGCTCACCTCAACAACGGCAGGTCCTCGAGCATGGCAGTCTCCAACTCCAAGCGCAATATGGCCTCGCCCTCGCCAAAGCCTACGCCATCATCAACGACGCCGCCTGTGTCCCGCGCCTCGAGAGCAGCCTCGCCGCCGCGCGCCATGCCCACGACCTCCTCCTCTCCATCGAAATCGCGGCGCTCCTTGCTCGTGTCCACCATCTACAGGGTGAAATGGACGCGAGGGACCGCGCCGCACAGCACTGTCTCGAGTGGTCTGCAACGTGGGAAGCAAACCAGACAAAGGGCGCAAGCACAGTCGCCGATTTGAATTTGGCCGACCCATGCGCGTCCGTGCGCGAGATCCTTCGCCGCCGCGGCGCATAGTTCCTCTCCCCGTGTGATAGTCTTCCTCGGGAGATGCCCGCGATACCTCTGCCACGAAAACTTTTCCATCCTCATGATGGAGGTTGGAGGAACAAGATGATGGACACGATTCAATTTAGTAAGTTTGATTGGCTAAAAATAAGCCAATAATATCAAAGCGACTTGCTGGAGAACGTCACATGGGATACGTTATGTTAGTGCAAAAAGTAACACCTCGTGCAAGAGCAAGCAGGGTTGAATGCACGATCAAGACGACGGCGGCTTCCGCATCGACCTTCGTCGGAACGTGCGCTTTTCCGCGCGACGCTGGCTTGCGGACACCAATGCCACAGACAGCGCCATCCAGTTTGACGAAGTGCCGCTCGGCGTCGGCGTCGGGTGCAGTCATCTTGCCCGATCGCATTCGTTCTCAAGGATGGTGTTCTAGGACGCACTACGCCGAGATTTACTTGGGTCTGCCGCCGCAAAAGGCGTCAGTGATCATTGACACGGGCAGTCACATGACGGCGCTTCCTTGTTCCTCGTACGCCATCCTTATCGTCCACCACAGTCCATCATCCTCCCATTAGATGCATCGAGTGCGGGGACCACACTGACCCCCCGTACGAAGTGCGGAAATCCACGACGGCCAACTACCTCACATGCGCCGAGTACACGGGCCGATGCGCCGAGTGCGACGCGAACCAATGCCGCGTGGAACAACGATACGCGGAAGGCAGCATGTGGTCGGCGCTCATGGTGTCGGAAGTCTGCTGGATCGGACCTCTTCAGGACGACCTCTCAAACGCCGCCTATCTCGTCCAAAAGTACGGTGTGCGCTTCCCCATCGGGTGTCAGACCAAGGAAACGGGCCTCTTCATCACCCAAAAGGAGAACGGGATCATGGGCATGTCCCAAGACCCCAACACGATCGTCCCATTCCTCGTCCAGGCGGGTGTGCTCCAGCGCAAGCTCTTCTCCATCTGCTTTGCGGACGCAGGCGGCACGATGGTCCTTGGGGGCGTCGACCCGCGCCTGCATCTCGCGCCGCCCATGTACACGCCGCTCCAGACGACGAGGTAAGACAGACCGCAACAAAATAGACCTTAACGACATCGACGACATTAGTGGGTGGTTTACGGTCGAAGTGCTCGATATATTGATCGGCAACACGTCGCTCGGCCTCGCCCCGTCGTATTACAACACGTATGTACACGCACGGCGAAAAAACAAATTAGGTCTTAACGTTGTAGTGGTCGAGGCGTGATTGTCGACAGCGGGTCCACCGACACGTACTTTCCCGCGAGCGTCCAATCGACATTTGCCGCCCTCTATCTCAAACTCGCTGGCCGCGTCTACCACGAAGACGAATCCATCAAACTCACGCCCGCGGCGCAGCGCCTCCTCCCAAACATCCAAATTGTTTTACGAGGGAACGCGACCGGCTCGTCCGTCGTGCTCACAATCCCGCCCACGCAGTATCTCACGGCGAGCCCCGACGACGGCACTGTGACCAACAACATTCATTTCACCGAGCACAGTGGCGGGGGTACGTTAACGTCGTTTTCGTTTCCCGTGTCCTGACTCGCGTAGTCTTGGGCGCGAGCACGATGATGAATTTCGACGTAATTTTCGACATGGAAGCCCAAGCCGTGGGGTTTGCCCCGTCGCATTGCGGCCTGGGCCCGTCGGTGGGCGGTACTTTCTTGTTAAGCTCTGTATTGTTTTTCTATGCTGTGGTGTAGACACCCACCCTGCCATCTCGCGGGGCCAGTGGACCGACAAGACATTTTGGGACTCGTACGGATCGATTGTCTCAGTCGCGCTTGCGTGTTCGCTCTTTGGCGTAACAATCTTTTTGCTTCGCTTCGTGTATCGCCAATGCCGGCAGCGCCAATGGACAGAACTCGCCCTCGCAGACGACGGCACGCCGCGCCATGCCGTGAGTCCCATCGGCGTCCACGACGAAGAAGCCGGTGATGTGCCGCTGCGTACGCCTGCGTCGCCGCAGAGGAAGCTCTCACGGTCGCCCGAGCTCCACCGGATCCAAGAACTCGACGACGACGAGTGACGATGCCGCGTCGTCCAAGTAAACTGTCAACGTCCAAGAAGGGTCTTCATTTTTGGCTGCGACGAGAGGAATGGGATGCTCGACACAGACTTGCGTGGCATGAATATGTTGTCGGTAAAGTCCTTTGTGCGGGCCTCTCTCCGCCATCCATTCATTCAATCTCAAGCTTGACATGGATCGGACGTTGCAACGACGTCAACACAAAGTTGATATATATACGAGGACACGGGCTACACATCTATGGGGTTTTGATCTTGGGCACGCCGCCGGGCAGTGCAGAGTCGCGTTTGTGCGGTTCACTCATGGGGATGCCTTGGTGCGTGTTGAAGCCCATGGGACAGAGTTTCTCCTTGACTGTCAAAAACACTTGGTTCATGATTTTGCCGAGCGAACACTCGGCCCACACTTCGTGTCGTTTCGATCGGAGCTTCCACCCCGTGAGGTTGAGTGCTGGGATGTCGGTCCACTGCGTCGGCGGTGGCAGCTGCAGCAACATTGCATCGCATTTGAGAATGTCATATGGGATATGGTACTTGTAAAAGTGCCACCCTTGGTCGTCTTCGTCGAGGAAGCCATACTTTTGGCAATAATGGATTGCCACGGGCGGGTCCGCCGGCATGACCACGTCCAGCGACGTGTTGTCGCACGGATTCGCCATCTCGGCGTCCGATTCGGGCAGAAAGTTCCACGTACGTTCCTCGACCTTGGGCCACGTCGCGCCCAAGTTGGACACGATCGTGTGTTTGATCCCGTGGTTGCCCGCGGCCAGGCCGTACGCGTACATCTCGACCATCCAATTGTCGCTCAGTTTACGTCCCTCGACGACAAAGTTGGCGTAATCATCGACCATGACCACCCAATCGTGCTTGGTCAAAATGTACGGCGGCCCCGTGCCGGCGTAATACTCGAGTCCGTCTTCGTTGGACACGTCCGCACATGGCTTTCCCGCGCAGATCGCATCCTTCTTGTCCTTGCTGCCTGGGTCAAACCAGCCCGAGCCATAATACGGCGTCCAGTCCTGGGCGAGTGCTTGGCCGTCCACGACCGTGTCCAAGACAAGCTGACCTTGGCGGGCGCTGCCGTGGTAGTACTGGGAGATGTTCTTGCCCGTGTTGACGCGGAGTGGTTGGAAGAAGAAGAAATCGGCGTCGACGAGCGCGAGCGGCATGTTGCCCGAGACACCGACGGGCGCGACGGCGTTTTCGAGAAAGTGTTGGAGCGAGAACGGTTTGTTGTATGGCGTGTAGTAGTCGGTCTTGTTGGGGCCGCGGTGTTGGCTGTACGAGGGTGAAAAGTGTTGGTGGTAGTCGTAATAGAACGATGGCTCATGGCCAACGCGGTCGACGCCGGATTCGTCGCAGCCAGAGATGATCTCGGTGATGGGCCCCCGGTGACCGATGCGAGATGCCGAGACCTGTAGCCCGGCGCTGAGGAAGTGGCGGTTGGGTTGGTCGCAGCTCGTGCTGTAGACAAGGTGGACGGTTGTCTCGTCGTAGTTGTGGGCAGTGAACGCCGTGGTGCGGTCGACGGCCGATGGCGCTTCCTTGATGACGATCTTTTCGACGATCTCGGTCTTGACGACTTCGACGATCTTTTCAACGACGATCGGCGCGGCGGTCAGGTTGGCCGCGAGTAGCTGTGCGTGTTGCAGTGTGTCTCTGTGGTGCTGCGCACTCGTCTTGATGACGAAATCGCTTTCGAAGTTGAGGGCGAGGAAGCCCAGGCCCATGAGTGCCATGATGGCTGCGAAGATCCACACAGGATGCCGCGAGGGGGAGGCCGTCGGGGGCGGCGGCGGCGCGGCAATGACTTCGCTCATGGAAATGTGTTGTGATGATTTGGTCGCGACGTGGCAGAATGACCATCCGGATAATGTTTGAAAAGGGGGCCTTCGATTGGCTCGTCGTGGCCAAGAAAGCCGCCGGATACTGGAGATCAGAAGGTGAACTGGCGAACTTCTGGATGCTGCTTGCTCGATGGTGGGTTCGAGGGAGAGATGGGCGGTGCCACTTGCGAGACAATGGAGGAGACATGTATGCTGTGGGTTCGGCGGCGGAAGGGACGAACCGCATGCTGCCCATGAACTCTCCCATAATATTGTAGGGGCTGCTTCATCGATTTTCGAGTATGTGCGGTAGCACATACCCTTGGCGATCATGGCGAGCTTCGTCTTGACGCTGACACAAACCTTCAGGGGTTGCTTTGCGCGCCCAGCCTCGTCCTTGGTGTTGGTGGGGTACACATGGCCTGGACGCCAAGGTGGGGCGCTTCCACTGTGTTGTGTTGGGTCGGCACAGTGACTCATCAACTTTGACTTTGAATGGGTTCGCCATACTCGAGAAGCACCAAGACATTCGCTTGACCACGCGGGTTGGAAGGTTCCAGTTGCTGGGTGCCAGCATTCGCGGCCGCCAGCCATGAGGCCAGCATCACAATCACCCTGACCAATGTCTTCATGTCGGAGAAGCACGTCGGAAGTGGAGGGCAACAGCAGTGTTGTCGTCGCAAAATGAACCACATACACAGGTCATCCAGCGTTGGATTGGATAAAATCCATTCGCAGGATCCAATCAATGAGCTGAAGCTGGTTTCAATCGGACAACATGTCCACAATTCCATGTGGCAACTTGTCTGCATTCATTGTGTATTTATTTTACATGTTGGCGTCCTTCTTCGTCGCCAGCGCCGACTCGCGCTTCCGTCCTTCGTCCATGAACATGCCTTGGAACGTGTTGAAGCCCAAGGGACATTGCCGCTCCTTGACTGCCAGCAGCACGTGATTCGTTATCTTTCCCATCGTACACGCCGCCCAAACACTCTGTCGCAGCGCCGGATCGCTGCCTTGGACGTCGGTCCATAGCGTCGGCGGCGGGCCGCGCAGCATCATCGCATCGCATGCGAGAATGTCCTCGGGCAGGAGCGCCTGGTCAAACCGCCAGCGTTTATCCGTCGTCGTTTCATACGGCTGGTTGTAGTGCAGTGCGATGGGCGGGTGACGTGGCAGCACCACGTCCAAGGACGTCTCGTCGCACGGATTCGCCATCGATGCGTCGTTGTCACCCACCAACCACGTCCAATTACTCTCGGGGATCGGCGGCGCCAAATGGGTTAACAGCGTGTGGCGGACCCCGTGGTTCGCCGCCGCCCGCCCATACGCCCCCATGTCGTCGATGACCGATGCCGCTGCTGCGTCGTCGCAGACGTCGTCGATGACGCGCAGCGCGTCATGCTTGGTCAGAATGTATGGCAGGCCGCCGCCAAACTCGGATGTATCCGTGTCGTGACGAGGCAAGTCTTGGGCGAGCGCGGCGCCGTCCGTGACCGTGTCCGAGACGACAATGGGACCTTGACGACTGAATCGCGTGAGGTTGATGCCCGTGTTGACGCGAAGAGGGAGGAAAAAGACAAAGTCGAGCGGCACGAGCGCGATCGGCATGTTGCCGCGGACGGCGGCGGCGCGGTCGGCCTCTTGGAGGAAATGGCGCAGCCCAAACGGTTGGACCGCCGCTGGAAATGCCGGCGCGAAATGAACGTGGTAGTCGGTGTAGAACGTCGGCAGGCGCGCGATCTCCGCCACTTGGTCCTGGGAACACCCCGAGATGACCTCGGTCATGGGTCCATAATGTGCAGCGCGCGAGGCGCTGAGCTGGAGCGTCGCCGAGAAGAGTTGGCGGTTTGGTTCAACGCACCGCGTGACGTAGACGATGTGCACGGTCGTGTTGTCACCGTCGCGCGCGGAAAAGCCGTGGCCTGCGGACGGCACTTCGTCGTGGATGATCTTGATCTTCTCGACAATCGTTTCTTGGACGACGATCTTCTCGACGAGGACCGTCAGCGGCGCGGATGTGGTTGCAGTGGCGGCCATGGGAACGTGCCGCAGCGCCGTCGGGGCGTGAAGGACGAATGAGTTCTCGTAGTTGAGGGCGAGGAAGCCCAGGGCGCACATACATGCCATGGCGGCGAGCAGCCAGAGCGGCGGACGCGCGCCGTGGGTGGAGACCATGGAGCAAGACGAAGTGGGGTGCAATGTGAGTGGCGCGCTTGTATAACATATTGTACTTCAAATCCACTGCATTAACTTCGTATCCGGATGATTATACGGATAATTGCGCGATCGCCACAACCGACAGCGCGTCTCACGACATGGGAGGGAGCGCCGAGTAGACGGCGTCCTTCCCCTTCATGACGAAGCCGCGGTGCGAGTTGAAGCCGTGGGGACACGTGTCAGTCTTGATGCGGAGGATCGCATGGTTCATCTCCTTGATGAGGGTGCATTCGGCCCATGTCTTGTGTCGCTTCTTCTCGAGCAAGACAACGTGGTCGGGGCCAGCAATCTGCTCGGGCGTCAAGTCTGCGTCAAGCGTCGTCCACTCGGTCGAGGGCGGCATCGCGAGGAGCATGCTGTTGCAATCGAGAATGTCCTTGGGCATGCGGTGCTTGGTGAAGTGATACCCCTCGTCCGTGTTCTCCATCTTCCCGTACGCGTGGCAGAAATGAAACGTCCACGGCCGCTCCGTGGGGTAGACGGCGGTCGTCGCGTCCTTGCATGGGTTGTCGAGGTCATCGTCCAAGAACGACCAGTACTCGCCGGGCGTGATCGGGCCCGTGACGCCCAAATGCGTCACGATCGTGTGCTTGATGTCGGCGTTCGCGGCCGCCGCGCCATACGCGTACATCTCCACCATCCACGCCGACGGGTACATCTTGCGGCCCTCGACGGTAAAGTTGCAATAGTCGTCGACAAACGCGAGCGCGTCGTGCTTGGTCAGCACGTACGGCGGCCCGGTCGACGTGTAGTAGCGCATCGCCTCAACGTCCGTCACGTTCATGCAGGGTTTGTTGGCGCACAGGATCGCCTTCTCCTTCACCTTGCGCTCTTCGTGGGAGAACCACGCGGCGCCGAGGTAGGCGCGCCAGTCCTGCGCGAGTGCGACGCCGTCTTCGACCAAGTCGGTGATCGCGTCGGTGCGGTCGCCGAGGTAGTACTTGGAGAGGTTCCGACCGAGGTTGACGCGCATGGGCTGGAGGAGGAGGAAGTCACCGTCAACGAGTGCGATGGGCCGGTTCCCCGTCACGGCCGCCGTGCCCGACGCGTGCGTGAGAAAGTGCCGCAACCCGAACGGTTTGTTGTACGGCGTGTACCCGGGGTCGTTGATGCCGGGGACAGGGTGCGGCACGTAGCTCGGTGTGAAGTGGATGTGAAAGTCCGGGTAGTACGTCGACTGCGCGCGGACCGTCGCTTCTTGGTCGGGCGAGCAGCCCGAGATGATCTCGGTGATCGGGCCTTGGTGGCCGACGCGGACGGCCGAGAGTTGCAGCGCGGCCGAGTGGAGGCGGCGCGATTCTTGGTCGCAACTGGTGCTGAACACCATGTGGACGATCGTGTGTTCGGGGAAGGGCGCGGCTGCATGGCCGCCGAGAACGGCGGCAGCACCGACCAGAAGCATAGCGGCGAGCATCTGACCAACTTGTGTGTTGCCAGCGGAGGTGTGTCGTCTGGCAGGGATGGTATCCGGATAATGCTGTCGGTCGAGTGCATGTCGCAGTGACTGGCCCGAAATAATATAACGCAAATGAAAACACGTTTTATTCGACACACGGCTTTTTGTCTCACTCCAATGACAAAAGCATCAAAGGTGTCTGCCACTCGGACGCTGGGTTCTGTCCTGGCTTATGTGCCTTCACGAGAGAGTCGTGATTGGATTCTCCTCCTCCAAAAAGAAAGGCTGCCTAGCTTGGCTTCCTCTGTGCGATCAAAACCTAGCCCCATCCATCGATGGAGATCACAGATCCAGGTTACAGTTGTGCAATGTGTGTCCCTCGGCACTCGACGCATTCAAACAAAATGATTCTTTCTCTCGAGAAGACCATGTTGGGCGTCGTCGAATACGAATGTTGGAGATATGAAGCCATCCAATGGTAATGGCAGCGACTGTAATGGAGGCAGCATCATCCCCTCCAAGGTGAAAGTATCCACGACGTTGGAGCCCTGGGCCGTGAGGTGCTTCTCTGTGAATGACAAGCGTGTATAACGTCTTTGTTGGAGGCACGTAGGAATTGTCGGTCATCTGTCAAGTTTGAACCAATTTTGAAGAGTCTGCTGTCTAAATACCAGATTTGGAGGGATAGGAGGCCAAATACCCGAGGTGGAATGGGGGCGGTGGAATGGAGTCAGTTTCAAGTACATACTGAAACCAAGTCCGACCATTCCAACTTGATGGCTGGCGCTGATTGGTGCACCCAAATGGTGCAAACCCTTTGAACATTTATATTTCGACTCCAAAGTCCAACAATATCTTGCATTTTGTATGCTCGCACCCTGCCACAACGAATATAGTTGGAATGAGCAACATGCTGCGGCTGCAGTCACCAACGTCCAATGTTCGCGTCCATCACAAAGCAGAGTCGCTTCGTGCACTTTGAGTGCCAGGAGACGCTCTTCCAGGACTCGTACAAACGGTATGCCTCTCTCATTCCACCCCCTCCATTCCCACCATCGTCACGCTATCTGCCGCAGGAACAACAAGAGCTCCGGGAACAAACACCTCCGCTGCTTCCCGCACTGCTGCAAGGCCCACAACTCGACGGGGTACTGCGGGAGCACCCTCTTGGTGGAGACGACCATCCAACACGAGGATTTGATGGTCTTTGCCAAGTTTGACCTCGAGAAGGAGGCGTCACTTCACGTTGGAGCGATCGTGAAAGTGCAAGTCTTTCATGATGATGCCCATTTCATCTCTGGCCGCCGCGTGGATGGACAGAACAACCACACAAGCAAGCAAATGTACGAAATCAACTCGAAGCGGAATTCATGGCACTATGGCTGGGTCAGTTCCCGGTTTGTCAAGAGCGAAGTCCTGCACCAAATGAAGGTAGGAATCATGCCAAATGAGGGCGTCGTTCATGACACTTGCAGGTGTACTTGGTCATGCCTATGGACACAACTGGCAATGTACTCTGCGTGGACATCCTCACATCCAAGAGCTTCAAAATCGAATCCACGCGCAGCGGCACCAAGCAAATGGCCAAACTTCAACAGTTGGCCCAGCAGATCAAGCAGCCCCCGCCCGCGACCATTCCACCCCCACCATCCATGCTCATTCCAACACCCCCGCCTCGAAAGCGCCCGCATCTTGTGCTGGAAGATCCGTCCTCGTTCTCCCAGCCCAACAAAATACCGCCACGACTGCCGTCGCCACCGCCGCAAGACCCAACCTCATGGACGAGTGACATTCCCACGTCATTCCTACCACCCCAACCCATCATGCCACCCCAAAACAACGACGCTCTACCAATGGTCTCAATCGAGCAGTTGAATTTATTCAACATGGCCATTCCACCCCGGTCGGCAAGTATTCCAACCCAACAGCATAATGTGTCCCAAGCTGGCCAGATTGCCATGCCGTCACAGTATGTGTTCAATCCGACACAGCCAATGAGTCAAGTGGCACCAGTCCCACAAACATTGGCATACCTTGTCCCAAACCCCATTCCACCCCCCGTGCAAGCCCCAAAACCCTTTTCGTTTCAACAAACACAACCCGAGTTCGAACCGCCGCCGCTGCCGTTCAAACTCGAGTACAAAGCGCCGCCGTCGTTTGTTTACCCCGCCGTCAACAATTTCACCAACGAAATCGTGCTCGGGAACGACGATTTTCTAGACAGTTTGATCAGCGGCATGGAAGACGACGACGACGACATGACCCCACGGCCGTACACATACATGTAATCATGGCGTACAATCCAAAAACTCCTATTTTATTAATCTATCGTGTCCACAGAGATTCTCAAGCTTGGGCGTCAACGTCCCCAAAAGCTTCTCGGCACCGACGGATGGACCGCGGGGACATGACATACCCTTCCGAGTCAAAGAATTCGTCGTCATCGTCGTCTTCTTCGTCACCCGCGTGGATACTCAGCGGCTCTTCCCCAAGCGGGGCGCGCTCGGCGGCGTCATTGTCGTCATCGGGTTGGACAGTCGACACTTTGACCCATTGCATTTGCGTCTTCGTGACGGTGCGGGCACTGTTGCGCTTCTTGTACCAAATATGGTACGCACTGAGGCCCACGACGAGGCCCAAACAGACAAAAACCAATATGCCCATAAAGGAAAATTCCCCGCGAACGTTCTCTTGGGTCGGGCCCTTGTCCCCCACACGCGCAGACGCATCAGTCGTGTCGTTGAAAAGCCCCTTGTCCAGAGGAGCGGTCGTGACGGTTTCAAGGATTGAGGTGGGAATGGTGGTGGTGGGCGTGGCGTCATCATCGCCAACTGACGTGATATTGGTGGGCAACGGGGTAGGAATGGAGGATGGAGATATTGATTTGGTCGACGGAGGGGTCGTAGCAGATGCCGCAGCGGTGGTTGCAATCGCCGTCACGGCGATTGACGAGGTAGGAATGGTGGTATGCGGGGTCATTTCAGCATCGAGGCCTCGGTAGTCTACAAGATACTCTCACCAAACCTGGATAGGGTTGGAATTGTTACCGCAGTTGGCTGGCGAAAACCCAACACGCATGTTGTCAGGGTCAAACACAAACTCGTGGTTCATCATGAAGTTGGCACCGATGACTAGTATCAGTTAGTCACTTGTCACACCACGAATCGTACCGCCACCAGCTTGTTCCGTCATGTACATGGACCCACAACGTTTGCCATTGCCATTCGGGGCAAACAATTGCGACGCGGGGATGCTCAACACTACTTGCTGGCCCGGAATCGCACCTACATCCTCTGTGACTATTCCTCTAGTCACCATTCCAACCCGACCTTGCATGTGCATTTCAAAGGGGGGCATGGCGGCAATCTCGGCGTCCGAAAACCCGTCGCATTGATCCGTATCTGTTTGATACTTCCGCCCCGTCACTTTTGAAAAGACCGCGTTCCACGTGTCTGCATACTCGCGCGGCAAGTACGAGTCGGTCGTGCCGCTGTCGACAATCACGTGGCGCTTCGAGTTCATGGCCGTGAGGTCCACTTGCAATTTCTGGTCGCCAAAGCGGAGTTCCGTGACCGTAATTCCATACCATCTAGTATCCACGACCGTCAACAAAGCCAAAGTCGGACATCAATTGACAAACCCGCTCTGTTGGGACGTAATCGCAGCGTATTGGATCTCGCCTTGGTGGTGTGTCGTCGAGAGCGTCCCAAGGGCCATCGTCCCACCTTGGGGGGCAAAGCAGAGCGAAAACGCGCTCGTGTCAACCTTGTGTTCGACAAACAGCTTGCGGACGAGGTTGCTGTCTACAAGATACTCGTCAGACACATCGTCGTAATTAAGTGACCTGTGTTGGACATGCCCATAATCCCATTGGCCACTTGCGAGATGAACAAGCCTGCGTTGATTGCATGCGTCAACAAGTATCCCAAGGAAAAACACGCACCAGTTTCGTGCTTTTGGCAGCCAAACATGTAGCGCGTGCCGTAGGATTCGTTGAAATGCCGGTCGGGATGTGCCGCGTCGTCGCCGAGCCAGACTGTGTCCTCGACTACAACGGCTTCCCAACTGCTTCCTTCCGTGTACGACTGCATTAAGTCCATGAGACCCATGAGGATGATGGAGAGTGTCAACCTGGGAGATGGCGCATTGGTCGTTTTGTGTGCACGAGTGGCAGGAGAAAGGGAGGGGGTTTGAGCACGACGGGTACTTGAGCGTCGAAGACTTGGTCGCGTCGAACGGGGCGTCCGTGTGAGTGCCGCATTTGTCGCATCTTCTTGATGTGAGCACATGAGAAGACCGACGAGGATGCCTACCCGTTGCAGGGGAACGCCATGAGATGGCTGCCCGTGTCGACAATCACGGACGCACGCTGGGGCGGTGTACCAGCATACACCCACGTGTAGTGCGTCCTAGGAGAGCGCATGAGAGCGAGTCCTCGGTGGTGGGAGTGCACCCCATGCCGAGATGGAGCGGGACGGCTTCAAACGAGCCGTCGGTGAGGCGGCGCAGACGTGTGTTTGTGTGGAGGTCGCGCTTCATGTTGCTCTGGCCTTCCAATCTATGGAGTTCCATGCGGTGTCCCGCGGCGGCGACGGCACCGAGGCAGAGCAAGGCGGCAATGCGCGCGGGCGACGGCGTCATCGAAGGCTGTGCGTTACGTGTCGAAATGGCCCTGGAACAGAACGTTGTTGTCGCCTAATTAGGAATTTAACATTCGGATATTTGGGAGAGAGGTCGGACCATTGCAAGGGCCGCCCAGAAATGGCAATACCATTGCAATTGCAATGGGTGTCAGAACGTTGTTCATGCAATCACATTGGGTGCGGCTGCGGGCACCACCAATTGCAATGCACGCACCAGTGCCTCAAATACCCTAAATAAACCCACCATAAAAAGGTCGAATGGTAAATGTCTCTTCGTAATATTAGAGACTTTGTATAGTACCCTAAATAAACAACCCTAAATTACTATTATGCAGGGTATTTTATGATCCGGATAAGGATTCAAAAATACTTCAACCAGAAGGTGACACAGGTCGGCGTCGCGGCGGGTGTTCCTCATTTTCAAATTCCCCATCGCATATCCATGCCCTCCAAGCGCACGTTCCCTCCCAACCAGCGGTACCCTGACGAGTTCCTCCGCAAGATCCCGAAGACGGACCTCCATTGCCACTTGGACGGCTGTGTTCGTCCCGCGACCCTCGTCGACCTCGCCAAAGAGCAAGGCGTGGAGCTCCCGACGTACGACGTCCCGCAACTCAACACGTGCGTCTTCAAGGAAACGTACGAAAACTTGGAAGAATACCTCCGATGCTTTGCGTACACGACGGCCGTGTTGCGCAACACGGCGGCTCTCGAACGCGTCTCGTACGAGCTCGGCGTGGACCAGTACTCGGTCGGCGTGCGCTACTTTGAAACCCGTTTCGCGCCGCAATTGCTCGCGATCCCTGGCACGCTCTCGGTCGAAGAAATCCTTGTCGCCGTGAACAACGGTCTCAAGCGCGCGACCGACGAAGCGAATGCCGCCGCCGACGTGGTCTCGGGCGAGGCCCCGCGCCACGCCTATGGCATCATCGTCTGCGCCATGCGCTTCTTCCTCCCCGTGTTTGGCCCGTACTACGAACAGTTTTGCCACGTGCATCGCCACGAAGACCCCCATCGTCTCTACGGTCTTGCGTCCATGGCGCTCATCACGCAAGCATACGCGGCTAAGGTCGAATTCGACCTCCCCGTCGTCGGGCTCGACATTGCCGGCGCCGAAAACGGGTTCCCGGCCTCGGACCACATTGAAGCGTTCGCGTTTGCGCACAAAAAGTTCATGCACAAGACTGTGCACGCCGGCGAAGGCTACGGCCCCGAGAGCATCTTCTCGGCGATCACGGACCTCCACGCCGAGCGCATTGGCCACGGGTACCACATCTTCCACGCAAACGAAGTCCGGATCAAGGACTTGGACGACGCAGCCAAGCAAACATACGTCGATGGGCTCTCGCAGTACGTGGCCGATCGTCGCACGTGCCTCGAAGTGTGCGTTTCGAGTAACCTCCAGACGGTTCCGTCCATCGAAAACGACGCCGCGCGCCACCCGCTCGCTGACATGCTCGATGGGAAGCTCGCGGTGTCGCTTTGCACCGACAACTGCACCGTGAGCCACACCAACATGTTCAAGGAAGTGCGGTTGGCGGTCGACGCGCTTGACCTCAAGCCAAACGAATTGCGCCGCGTCATCATCACGGGCTTCAAGCGTTCGTTCATGCCCGTGCCGTACAAGGAGAAGCGTCAGTACACGTACGACGTGATCGACTACTATGACAAGCTCTGCAAGGAGTACAACATTGTCTAAATCGAGTGCACGGACAAATCAGATCAAGAAAAGTGCATATAGAATCAGATTACGAGTGCCTAATGAAATACAAGCTTGAAGCGAGTCGATCGGGCGGAGTTAGGACGTTGTGGGCAACTTGCGCAGTTTGTTGCGTTTGAAATCAGCGCCAAGGAGCGACGTGTAAAGACATCGCTCGTCCTTTTCGATCAAACCGTCGCGGTAGACCAAGTCGAATCCGCCGACGCGGTCTTCCTTTGTTTTGAGTCTGGATTTGGTCGTGGAATTAGACTCAGACTCAGGTCGACGTACTTGCTTTCGAGGTCTATGATATCGAGCATGTCGTTGAGCATGCCGCACTTGAGCTGGTAATCCTGGGGCGTGTTGGCCGAGAGCTACACACGTGTGAGCCAATCCACAGCGCCGTGACGCGCGTGACGCACCGACGGTGACGCGTTCACTTCGAGTAGCCATGGCTTGAGGTTTTCGTCAATCATAATGTCGTAGCCATACAACTCAAAGCAGTGCTTGTCCGAGATGATAATCTTCTCGACCGACTGCAGCGAGCGAATGATGACCATCTGGATCTCGTAAAAGAGCCGGTCGATGCGGTCGCAGCCGTGCTTGGACATCATGTACAGCTTCAAACTCTTCAAGTCCCACTTGCCCCCGTGTTTTTTGTTGTAGTTTTCCGATGTCTTTTGAATCGCGACGTTGGTGAGATGGATAAAACTGTTTTCTATGTCGTTGGCGTTGTTCGAGTAGCGCGAATTCGTGAACCGCGCAAAGCCACTTCGGTACATGTAAATCTCGAGCGGTGTAAATGACGTCACGAGCGCATAGAGCCGGAGGTCAAACTAGACATACATCATAAATTCGGGAGAATCAGATTGCCACCTTTTTCCCGCCGACCAAATACGGATTCGAAATGTACTTTTGGACGACGTACGTCTCGACTTGCTGGTTCTCGGGCTTGTACCGGTAGTCTGTGCGCCAGTCACTAATTTGACTCAACTTTGTAAACAGAAAAATCCCTTTCCCTTGCGCCCTGAGTCGCATCAGAATTTGATGCGTCCGAATCCGACAACGTACTTGCCGATGGGCTTCATGATCCAAATTCCTTGATTGCGTTTGAATTCCTATACCTTTGTCACAAACGACCACCCATCGGTTGACACCGTACTTCGACAAACATGGAATACTCGCCCGGGAGAATGTACGTGATTGGGAAAAAGTCGTATGGGTAGTCTTCGTTCCTACGTCGCCACCGTCGTCAGTCTGTTCCCGAGGCCGGTTTTGTCACTTTTTCTGTGCACGGCGCGCGCGTTTGAGGTTCTTGATGAGCAGATCCTTGCGGCAGAGTTCCCGTCCGTTCCGAAAGTGATTCACTTTCTGTGCAACGTCCAAGTGGACGCTGTCGAGGACGTCGTAGATGAACTCGCGGTCGGCCCAGTAAAAGTCCCATTCCGTGTCGCTGGATCGATCAGGTCAGAGACGAGGCAAGCTACTCATTCCTACCTCTCTTTCCACCCCCGGCGCAGCATGGCGTCATAGATCGTGTTGCGAAACGTCGTCTTGAACCGAATTGTGCTCCCCACGCCGCCACTACTGGCTTTTGCTTTGGCCACCTTTTGGGCTTCTGCCACACGCGCCTGGCGCGCCCGCTGCGCTGCCTCCGCCTTGGCCTGGCTCTTCTCCTTCTCGCTCATGTCACCGACGACGTTTGGCACTGGGCCGTTTCACGGTTGACCGGGTCAACCCCCAAACGCCCCAACCACCAACCCCCCTCCAAGGCGTTCGCTTGAGATGTTACCCCCTCTCCATCCATGGTGGCCATTCGCCCTCCCCTTGTCCCATTCCAACCCGTTGCATTGTCCACAATACTACCATATGTTCCATACATCGTTCCTACCGCTTTCGTTTGGCTGTCTTGTGCGTTGGAATGGGCGTCCGCGTGGACACGCGTGTCTTGATCGGTGGGTCGACGTACGTTTGATTGGACAGCGCTTGGACATGGGCGTGTGCCGAGGCCTGCAGCGTGTCCAGCACAAGCGCCGACGGTGGTGACAATGACGAGGTTTCGTCACCGTCTTGATCGTCGTTGCGTCGACCGTAGCCGCCTTCCAAGACCGAGACGAGACGGCCGCCGCAGACGAGGTTGGCCATGTGTTGCAGCTGCGTCGTGACCCAGTGAAAATCGGCTGGCGTGAGGTCGAGACCGACGGCGCCGTCGCGCTGACCGTGCTGTTTGTTGCCAATGTCATGGTGGCACCCGTCAAAGCCAGCTGAGACGAGGACCAAATCGGGCGCAAAGGCGCGGAGGAGCGGCAGCACGACTTGCGAGACGCGCGCGCGGAATGCGACCGAGCCTTTGTCCTTGGCGCCGCCAGACCAGACGGGCGCGAGGGGGAAATTGAAGAGATTGTGGACGAGGTCATGGCTGTGGCCACTGCCAGGGTAGAAACCATCGGCAAAGAGATGGAGCGAGATGAAGAGGACGTTGGGTCGGGGCTGTTGCCGCAAAATGTCTTGCGTGCCGTTGCCATGGTGTGCGTCAAAGTCAACGATCGCAATCTTCTTGAGGGGTGGGAATGTGTCGAGGGCGTACTGCGCGCCAATCATGACAGTGTTGAGGATGCAAAAGCCACACGACGTCGCGTCCCGCAAGAGACCGCTCCACCCTATGAAGGGGGGGTGGAATGAGGGGGTGGAATGAGACAGATGTACCAGCATGATGGCCAGGGGGGCGGACGATGCAAAATGCATTCCGATGGGTCCCCGACACGACTGCGCGGATGGCATGGCAGACGCCGCCGGCCGCCCGCAGCGCCGCCTTGAGCGTCCCGCGGCTAAAGTTGGTGTCGCATATCGCATCGTGTTTGGCTTGGTCTAATGCCGTGCCTTGGACCTCGACTTGGATGCGCGGCGTGAGCGCCATGAGGCCATTCGCGACGGATTGGACTTGGAGGTGGAGCTGCTTGAGCGTGTCGATGTACTTGGTTGAGTGGACGCGGCGGACGGCGGCGAGCGACGCAAAGCCAAAGTCGGACGAGATGTCGAGCATCGGATTGTCTAGTGTGTTGTATGTGAGCAACGCACAGCAACACGCAGCAACAAAAGGAGAGACCGACCGTGGAGCCGAGCCAGGATCGCCGCGATGCGCGCGGGCGCCTCTTGGTGCGATTCGATCGTCAAGTGGTCGTTGCAGTCGGGGTGGTGCAGCACTAGGGTCTTGAGCGCCGGACGACACGCGGCAAAGCACGCAAGGACGGCCGCGTGGGACGCCGCATGAGGTGTCGTAGATGTGCCGAGGCCCGCAACGTCGATGGGCTGGAGGAGGGCATGGCTGCACGTCGAGGTAGACGCTCCATGCTGGACGAGGACGCTAGGCGCATGTGAGCCAGGATGAGAAGGAGAAGAAGAGGAGACCGAATGGCGTCGGTGTGACCAAAGCGCGCGGCGCGATGGAGCGCGGTTTCACCGTCGGATGTTGCGACGATGTCGACGATGGAGGGCTGCGTCGTGAGGAAGAGGTCGAGGAGCGCGACGTTGCCGAGGGCGGCGCCCCAGTGGAGGGCCGTGTAGCCAGACGCATCGGCCGTGACGAGGGACGCGCCGCGGTCCAAGAGTGCCTGGAGAGAGAAGACGTGAGGACGAGTAAAGACGGACGGATGGGACCTTGGCGAGATGCACCCCCGTGGCAAACGACGGCGGTGGCGCCATGGCCGCGAGGCAGAGCGCGGAATAGCCATCGTCGGACACTGCGTCAATGTCGGCAGCAGATGTGGTCGACTGGTTGAGGAACGTCATGGCGGCATCCACGTCGAGGAGGCTGCACGCATGATGGAGATCTGAAGCGGAGTGAGGAAGGGAGTTGGTTGCAGTGGGACGACCGACCAGTGGTGCGGACGACGATGCGCTTCTCCTGCTGCTTGGAAGACGGCGGGCGATACGTGTCGGTCTCGAGCAAGTCTTCGAGTTTCTCAGGGATCGGTTGATCGGGCTCGCCATCTACAGTCGCGTTAGGACCTTCGATCGTGGGTGATGCGTCGTACGGTTCGTAAAGGAGACGCGGCGCTTGAGCGGCGGAATGCCGCCGAATGCGGCTGCCTGCGCGGGGGTGCTCCGCGGCGTGCTGTTCCTTGATGAACTCGCAGACGTCGTCAAGATCGACGAGAGGATGGGCCGGAGGCGCTCCGATGTCATCGCGTGATCGCGCATAGTGGTTCTCTTCAGGATTGTATACCATACAAACACCAAGTACAGTGAAACAGCGAGGATATATATTTAGCAGTTCAAGTTCGAACGATGGCCGACGCCGCGCCGCCGCCACCGCCGCCCCTACCGCTCCGAGTGGACGTGGATGCCCCTCCCGCCACCACGGATACTGTCATGCCCCCCGTTTCTCCTTCATCCATGGCAGATATCGATCCGGCTGTCTTGGCAGAGCTCCCAACTGAGATCCGCGACGAAGTCCTTGCGAGCTTCACGGCGGCCGCCGCGGCCGACGCGCCCGCTCCTCCATCCTCTTCCGACCCCACGCAGCAAGAGGACACCCAGCAACAGCAGCAGTCGTGGGAGTGCCCCATGTGCACGTTCCTCAACCATGCGGCGCTCGCCTCGTGTGAATTGTGTGAATTCTCCCTCCTCTCCCTCCACGACGACGACGGCAACTACCTCGACGACACATCCTTCCTCTCCCCAGACACGACCGACGCGTTGCGGCAAGCCGCAGCGGCCGCCAGAGTCAAGTTCCTCGCGGCGCTCAAGACCACCAACGACAATCTCCATTCGGCGTCTGCGGCATTGGGCACCCGCGTCCAAGGCCGCATCCACCAACTCAAGGCGTCGCTCTCGCCGCGGTCGTCGCCGGGGCGGCAGCGTGTTTTCTCCAAGGAGAGCGCGGTTCCCACTGCCGACGTCTGCGCCGAATTGGCGGCGCTGCGGACGGACCTCAAGACACCGGTTTGAGTATCTCTGTCGACCTTCGTCACATGGTGATTAGTGTCTCGCAAACGACACGGTCTACGAAAGCCTGCTCACGCATCTCTGGGGCGCTCTCACGGATGTGACGGGCGCAATGTCGTTTGAGCGCGAAGGCGATGGCTGGATGGCCATTGGTTTCCAGCGCATCAATCCCGACACGGACTTTCGAGGCGGCGGCCTCCTCGCACTCAAGTGTCTCGTCTACGTCTGTCACATGCATCCCGAAAAGACGCGCTTCATCTTTCAGGACCAAAAGCCCGCGCCCGGCAAGCGATGGTACCCCGTCGCGGTCGCCGGTATCAACTTGACATGTATGCTCGCGGGGTTGTTGACGGTACGACCTGACAAACTGATATGTCTCGTCGCAGCGCTGACGTAATCATTCCGAGTAGCTTGGCGATGGGTCGTACGCGACGACCGAGGCGCCGTATTGGTCGCTCTTTGCCGAACCGAATGCATTCTTTGAGCTCTACTTTGTGGGTACGTTGTTGGCGTGCGTGTTGTTGAGCTTGTCGTCTCATGTGGGCCAGCGCTCGTGAAAATGGATCAGATTTGGCACCGCAGCCATGCCACGTACATGCAATTTGGCGGTCTGAGTCTGATTCTCTGCATCTGATTCGCAATCGTAGACGTGCTCGCGGCCACGAAAACCCTCCTCCGCTACGTCCTTGCCCAAGGCCCCGCGACCGCCGCCGACGTGACGCGCATCGTCGACGGTGTCCGCGTCGACGACTTCAAGATCACGCGGCGCGAGGAATATTTCCAAGACGAAGAGGACCTCGAATGCCCCGACCCACACCATCTGCTCGACGACGACGACGAGACCGGTGCTGTCTCACACGGCATTGCTGCCCTCAAGTACACGCTCCAACAGTAACCAAAGCTAGAGATTGAATTTGAGACACCCTGTCTCTTTGTGCTGGTCGCCGCAACGGACACTGCAAAAGCGGGAACCACACCGTCCGCACGTGTACGATGAAAAGAGCCCGCAGACGCAGCAGAAATGCCGCGGCGGGTGCGTGGACGGCTTGACGGCGGCCGACAAGTAGGTCGGTGTCGATGACAATGGGTCGTTGGTAACGTCCCCGCACTAGCGAACGAGTGAGTCAATGGAAAAGAAGATTCAGAGGTGCCTACCTCTTCAAAGATCCATTGCCGAAGACTTTTGACCTTCCGGACGATGCGGTGCCGCCCGCGGGCTGTGGGAACGAGCGGCGCTGCTTTCGGCTGCTTGGCTTTGGCTTTGGATTTGGGTTTCTTTGGCTCGTCGTCGTCGAGGATGAACATGTCCTCGTCGCCTTCCGTCGCTTCCACGTAGTTGTCGGCTTCGAGTGCGTCCAGCCGCGCGTTCCGTACCTGCTGCCGCGTTTCCTCGTCCACGTGCTTCATCGCCTTGGAGATCTTGACCGTCCGCCCTGCGCATGAGGCACATGTGAGGAAAGGGATGAACATCTTCGTCATCGTCTACCCGAGAAGCGCTTCTTCGGCGTGTGTCCAGGCGCGACGAGACCGCTCGACGCCATCGTTTGGTCCCATTGCCGCTTGGCATTCTTCGCCGACATCGGGATCGCGGTACAATGGCCCAATGGAATTCTCTGCTCTATTATTTTACCCAATCAAAATCTGTTATTTCTAATTCTACTGCCCCATTGGCTAATATACTACTTGAAGATCTCACATCCCAGGCGGCGTGAGAAGCGTTTCCAGCTCGTGATGGAGCCGCGCCGCCACGAGGCCGTCCTTTGTCGGCAGTACCGAGAGGTCTGCCAAGAGCCCTTCCATGTGGCGGAGCACGCGCGGGTCCACGTGCTCTAGATGGGCTTCGTCGCGGAGCATGCACGAGATCCAGGGGAAGATGAGCGCGGCGTCGTCGGCAGTTTCGAGGAAGTCGAGGAAACCCGCGCAGAGCGCATTGAGCGTCGACTCGCGGAGAAACTGAACGGACGGTTGGGAGAAGAGAAGCCATCGGCGCACGAGCGTCTTGTCTTCCGAGAGCAATGCGATGCGCAGCGCCAGCTCCATGTTGCCTTCCTCCATCGCGACCTTGACGTTCTGTGCAAAATCATCCGACGCAAGCAGGTCACCTTCTTGGTTTCCCGCCGCCGCGGCAGTTCGCTTGCTTTCGCTGTCGCTGTCGTATTGCCCGTCGCCTCCTTTGGCAGACGCGCGAACGAGTGCGAGGCGGTCGTCGCGCATTTGTTTAAACGCTTCAGGGTCTCGCGGTGCCACGGCCGTCTTCCGCTTCGGACTCGGCAATTCCTGCGGACGTGCCTGTGGACTACTAGGTGGGGCGCGTGGATGCGCGGCGGCGTACATTTCCGTCATCGAGAGTTCCTTGGCCCCGCTGCCGTCCAATTTGTATGGCACTAAGAGGGTCTGCAACATGGCCGCGCTTTCTCGAACGGGGGATGCCTGATGCAAGACATGAGAAATATACCACATGCAGGAGGATGTACGTAGTCGGACCGACCCTTCTCGGCGAGATGGGCGAGCGTCAGCTATGAACAGGACAGGCGAGTGAGGATCTTCACATTTTAAAATGAAGAGCACGTACCACAAGGTGCGGCAGATCCGGATGATGGGGAAAGCACTGCAAGCATGCAACGAGCATGTCCATGCCCCGTCTCCGGTTCAACCAGTCGTCGCGCTGGCCAAACTGAACGGTGGCATCCACGGCGGCAACCATGTCGGCAAAGGACGCGGCGCAGAGATCCTGCATGTCTTTTTGGGTGTCCTGGTTCATCATGAGCAAGAGAGAATTGACAGTCCATACCTTGGCGAGCCGAAGCACTTCTGTGAGGATGTAAAAAATGGGCGAGTACGTGGCGTGGACAGCGCTGTGGAACCGGGAGACGAGGAGCGGAACAAACGTGCAGAGGTACGAATGGATCCGTGTCGCGTGGTCACGGAGGTCGTTGGCGTCGGCGGTGGATGGACGCATGAGCGCGCCGATGCATTTCGCGGCCCCGTCGCTCATGACGTTTGTCTCTTTCAGAAACGGCTGCACGAGGATGGAGATGTTGATCTGGGGAAGGGACGGGAGGACGTAGAGGGTGATTGCGTCGACCGCCTTGACGCACGCGTCCGTGACCTTTTGTCGCTTGTCCCGCAGCCGGTAGTTTAAATAAGCGATCATTTTCTTGAGAAAGCGCGCGCTCGCGACAGGGTGTTCCTTGCACAGCGCCGCCATCAACAACACAATGTCTTCGCGGGTGGACGACCGAATTGGGTCCTACATACGCATTCAGGCCTTCGTTGAGGACATCCATGCATCCGTGGCGACCTTATTTCGCTCCAGGCGTGTGTACATGTCGTAGGCTTGGGCCGAAGTGAGCTTTGGCATAATTTGTCTATGCGCACGCTCGTGAGCGTGGGTGTCGACGGTGCACGTACATCAGATGGACAAAGGCCTGCTGTTCTGTGTCTCGCTCTTCCAGCTTCCCGATCCACGCATTGATCTCACTCAGCTTCAGTTGATGCTGCTTCCGTCTAGCATCCATGTTCGAGTTTCCTGAAACTTGTGCAAATGGAGCTGTTTGGAAAGATTTGTATCCGGAATTTGGGGCCGTTTGTCCGGATAACGGGCTTATCCGGCCATGGATGCAACTCTGCCCACGTTGAAGTGCAACATCCAGACCCGATCTCGGGTCGAGGCAGCCTTGGCAGTGATCGGCGCCGCTTCGTGAATGGCGCGCTTCGTCCTGCGTGTGCGCGTCGAATTTCGTGGCGTTGGTCTTGATGGGCGGCATGGGTGGCGGCAGATTCCTGCCCATGAAGTACCAGTACAGGGGCGTGGTGATCGGAGCTGAACAATCCAGAACCATTTGTGAAACCGTCCGCGAACGTCGACCCGCAGCAGAAGCATCTCGTGGGAGGTGCATTATCTCGCGCCCAAACTCCTCCTCCGCCTCGCATGACGCCACGGATGCGTGTGCGCGGCATGGAGGAAGCCGTGCGCGCGCGCGCGTGGAATGGACAACGATCGCTCGCGGCGCGGCTTGCCGGGCGATGGCGTCTCGATGGATCCCAAGATGGATCGTATGGGATTGTAGAGGATATTAATTGTGAGAGGTCTTTCGCCGTTTGGGAGTTTCGTAAAAATAGATCCGCATCAATGTCAGCGCCAACGGCAAAGGAAGCCAAAAATAACCATCGCAAGCTTCTGGGTGTCGCTTCTGCAGTTGCGAAAAGCTCGCGTTCGGGCACTCTACCCTCCATCATGCAGCGACTTCTCGGCATCTCCATCAACATGTTGCGGTAGAGACAACTCACCACGGACGAGACTCATGCCGAGTAGGGGCAATGGCGAGAACAGCGCGATCGACACGAGCGGTGTTGCCGCCGCAACCCCGGCGACTGTCGCATCATCTTCGATCACGACATCCACAGTCGAAGGCAATCAACAGGAAGCGGCCGCGCCGGCTTCCCGAGAACGAAGGCCGTCGATCCGACCGACGGCGTTGCCGCCTCCACTGGAAAAGACCACAGCGACCGAGGTACACGCGTTTTCGTGTCATCGTAGTGTCATCGCATTCTATGTAGAACCCACAAGCAAACCTCAAGGCCCGCATCATGGAGATCCAAACAAACAAGTCGCTCACCCCCAAGGAGAAAGCCGATGGGATGCAGAAGATCATGATGCAGCAGTGGACGGAAGCACAAGAACGTTTGACGCCCAAGCAGGCGGAACCCAAGCCCGAGACGCCCGTGTCGGACTCGGACCGAACGGTTGTGACGTACCACGATGCTGACAAGACGATCATGGGTTGCTCGCATTACCAGTACGCCGTCGTCGTCGTCGTCGTCGACGCTGATCGTGGCACGACGTAGGCGGAGGTGCAAACTCTATGGCAAGTGCTGCAACAAGTTTTACACGTGCCGCTTTTGCCACGACGAGCAAGAGAAGCATCAGTTTGACCGGTATGCGACCGAGAAGATCTCGTGCATGCAGTGCCACACGATCCAACCCGTGGCCAAACGCTGCATCAACGACCAATGCGGCGTCGACTTGGCACGATACTTTTGCGACGTGTGCAAGTTTTACGACGACGACCCGACGAAAGACATTTACCACTGCGACAAGTGCCGCATTTGCCGCATTGGCAAGGTGAGAGGATTAGAGGATGAGAAGATGATCATGTATGTGGATCTCATCTCGAAATGATGCAGGGCCTCGGCGTCGACTACTTTCACTGCGACAAATGCAATGCGTGCATGAGCATCACACTCAAGAAACACAAATGTGTCGAGCGATCGCTCGAATCCGACTGCCCCATTTGCCACGTCTACATGTTTACGTCAACGACCCCCGTCATGTTTCTGCCCTGTGGTCACTGCATGCACGTGGCGTGCTACGAAGATTACACGCAGGTAGACGACAACGAGGACGTGACAATGATGTATGATGACGGCACACTAGACCAACTACATTTGCCCGCTCTGCTCGAAATCGCTCGGGGACATGCGCGCGTATTTTGCACGAATCGACGACCTCCTCGCGCACGAGCAGATGCCACTCGAGTACCAAAACTACCGGTCGCAGATCTACTGCAGCGACTGCGAACGCAAGTCCGAGACCAAGTTTCATTTTGTCTACCACAAGTGCCAGCACGACGACTGCAAGTCGTACAACACCAAGGTCGTCAAGCACTTTAAAGACGACGCTGCGCAACCGCTGCATCCACCGCCGCCACCCGTGGCTGCAGCCGCGGCGGCGGCGGCGGCAGGGACGGCAGGATGGAATGGCTCGACGCGGGTGCAAGCGCGCTCCGACATGGCCCGCCGCCACTCGTCGTCGATCACGCGGAGAAGCTCAGGCACATCAACACAGCCACCCCCCCGCACCGATGGAGCTCAGCCCCCCCGGCAGTAGTAGACCATGGGATAGAAATTGACCCGTAAGCTTCCCAACTCGAAAAACGACTTTCCTTGTGGTTAGTTTGAGAATGTTTTCAACGTAGAGATGAAGACAGCGCGATGGAGACGCAGAGGTCGACTAGAAACTCCTGAAGAAAGGTTCATCTAGCACGGTGAATTCAGCAATGATCAAAATGCGTCCGAGGACTGTCTGTCACGCAGCATGCCATGCGGCAACACTATCGACTCAAGCATGTGTGTTTTCAACGTAGAGAGGAAGACAGCGCGATGGAGACGCAGAGGTCGACTAGAAACTCCTGAAGAAAGGTTCATCTAGCACGGTGAATTCAGCAATGATCAAAATGCGTCCGAGGACTGTCTGTCACGCAGCATGCCATGCGGCAACACTATCGACTCAAGCATGTGTGTTTTCAACGTAGAGAGGAAGACAGCGCGATGGAGACGCAGAGGTCGACTAGAAACTCCTGAAGAAAGGTTCATCTAGCACGGTGAATTCAGCAATGATCAAAATGCGTCCGAGGACTGTCTGTCACGCAGCATGCCATGCGGTGCCGCGAAAGGCGGCACTCCGGCGGATAAATATCAATGTGAGCAAGGGAAAGCAACTTCGAAAATGCCAACCACACGTTCGTGAACCGTTGATCTATCTGATTGGTTGAATAACTCTATGAATGGCCAATCGATGCGAAAAAATGTCAACTTAACAACCAATGAACATGCTTGACCTTTCGGAGTTCAGACGTTTTACTCTAAAACCCGCAAGATCGAATCTTGAATGGCAGGTTGTGATTGGCTAATAGATGGAACATATGAACCCACGCCGCAAAGTTGGAACCGAATGACCTCCGCCGTGGTCGCGCGCACCGGCTTCGCCTACCTCGTCAAGATGTGGCACTCCTTCGTGAGCTACATTGCCTCGCACTTCTACGCGCTAAAGATGCGTCCGGTCTCGGGCTTCGATCCCTCGGGCTTCATGTTCATGCTCGCGTTCCTTTGCTTGGTCGTCGGTCTTCTCCTCGCCGTTTTTGACAAGCGCAGTCAGCGCCGCCTCTCGACGTATCTGCAAGAGAAGAACATCGACACGCACATCAGCAACGTCGGGCGCAAGATCGCGGACACGGCCATAGACCACTCGGCACGGCAGGGCTTCATCAGCGAAATGCTCAGTTTCAACTACCTCTCGCGCCTCGCCTTTTCCATCCTCGTGTTTGGGCTCACGTCGTACTTCAATGCGCTCGCTGCCGTCATTGCCGGGTACACATCTCTTCCATCGTCTCCTTCCAAAGTGTCCATAGATGGCGCACGCCGAATGTCGTCATCTTGACCATGACAAAAGACGACAGCGGCGAGAAGACGTTGCCAGATTTAGGCCACGATCTCTTCAAGTTTGTCATGACGCTGTTCTACGGCGACACGGATTATATTGACTGGTTTGATCTGCCCGATGAGTTTATCGCGTTCTGCGGGACGATCATCGCCATTATCTTCATCGTCCATCCGCGTGTACGCTGCCATGCTCTTGCTGTTCTGATCGACGTCGTCGTCCACCTAGCGCCTCCTCATCCTCCGGCGCTTCACGATGATCTACGCGTGGATCAACTTTCTCCGCGGCTTTTGCGTCGCCGTCACGTCACTCCCCGACGCGAGTCCCATGTGCATCTCCCAGTTTGACTCGCCCAAAGGCGCGTACAAGTCGCTGCCCATCTTCCCCAAGGCCCTTGTCCGCGCCTTCAAAGTCCTCACGCGTCCATCGCACCACATCACATGCGGGGACATGATCTTCAGTGGCCACACGGTGTTCCTCATGCTCTGTGCGCTCATGGTCACGACCGTAAGCTCCTCCTTCTTCAATTTTTTTTTGGTCTCATCCGTATCTTTGTAGTACTGCGCCAAGGCCGAACTCAACACACCCTTTACGCGCGCGTACCCGTGGGTGCTCACAATCGTCAAAACCGCAACTGTCATCGGCTCGACCCTCGGCGCGTTTTCGATCGTTGGCACGCGGCTGCACTACACGCTTGATGTCCTCATCGCCATGTACGTGACGATCCAGACATGGTACACGTACCACTGGCTCGCCGAAGACAATCGCTGGGGCATTTCGCTCATCACGTGGCTCGAACATGACGAGGGAGTTGTCACGATCGATCACAATGCCTACCGCATGGCGCGCCGGAGCGGGTCCATGCCGCCCAAGGCCGCGTCCACGTCGGTGCTGCTCAAACAGGAGTAGACTTTTAAAAGCGTATCTTCAACGTGTGTGATTAAACGTATTTTTTGGCCGCCAAATCACTCTCGCGGCGCTTGAGCATCGCTGTGAGTTTTGTTTCGAGCATGTCTTTGATCACGGGCCACTCGCCATTGAGTGCCGAGAAGACGACCGTGTCCCGATTCGCGCCCTTGACGATCATGTGCTTGCGCAGGACCCCCTCCAACGTGAACCCCAATCCATGCGCTGCCTTGCGCGACCGGACATTGAACCCATCGGTGCGCCACTCGACGCGGCGGTAACCTGCCCCAAAGAGCGCGTCGCAGAGTAGGTAGACGACTTCGCGGAAGATGCCGGTGCCTTGGAAGGCCGGGACGACCCAGATGGCGCCGATTTCGACGCGGAGATCCTTGGCCGAGTGGTTCATGAGGGCCACCATCCCAATTGGCTTGGCACTCGAGATGTCCACCTGCAATGACGATCAGCATTCACAAGGTCCACGACGTACGATGACAAAAATGCGCTGGTTGTCGGCTTCGGTGCATCGACTCGTTTCAAACTCGTCGGCAGAGGCATACGGTCCTGCCGTCATGAAGCGCCAAATTGCAGCGTCCGAATCGTACGCTTTGCCGCCATAGATGCCGCCCATGGCCTTCCCCGACGAAATGTCATGCAGAGTCGATGTAATCGCCTTGCGGTCCTTGAATTCCGCGAGCGGACGGATGTTGACAAAGCGACCGTCCAGGGAGTAGGCCGCAGGTTTGATAGGAAAGGACGCCGCCTTCTCGAGCAAGTCGTCGTAGAGCTGGGGCTTGGCCTGGTCGAGAGATGTGGGCATGCCCGCGGCTTCGTGCTTCATGCGGTCAAAGGACCCGCCAAAGTAGAGGAGGCTGAAGACAGCGCCGATCGTTCCGAGGAAGACGACGAACCCGACGAAGATGCCGATGTAGGCGTACGAGGAAGTGGCGGCGTCAGTCACTATGTTCATCTTGTGCTGTGTTGGACGCGGATCAAAGCAGCTCAAGCCGTCAAAGGAGACATCCGGATAAACTCCCATGTATTATCCGGATACCCGACCTCTCGACAACATTCGATTTTGCGTGTCGAGGCGGTTGTGACGACGAAGATGGCGCCGCCGACCGAGGACACGTCCAAGCTAGACATGTGGGAGAAGAAGAAGAAGGTGTATGCCCAACAGCTGGCTGAGCGCCTTGAGGAAGATGACTTCAAGCGCTCCTTCGCGCAGACCGCCGACCACGTCCGCGCGATCCACAAGCTCAGCATCGACTTCAATCGGCGTCGCACGGTCGAGCAGGCCATGTTTACGATCTCGGTCGTGAGCATCCTCCTTGTCTTTATCGAGTGCATCACTGAGGACGGCAGAGTCTCGTGGATCCGCATCGTCAACACCGTCTTCACGGCGCTTCTCCTCGGCCTCCTCCTCCGTCGGTACAGTATCGAAGTCGAAATCGCCATCGGCAAAGGCTCGCTGCCGGCCGACGTCCGTCTCTGGGAACTCCCATCGTCGCTTGTCTTGACATTCCTCGTCGAGTTTGTCATCTGCGGTCTCTTTGTGCCACCGGGTGTGACTGGGTCGTTCAAACTGCATCAGTGGATCACCCGCGCCCAGACATACTCAAACGGCACGCTCTACTGCAAATACTATGGCCAATTGGACGGCGCCGATTGTTTTCTCAATTACACCTACACGTACGTTGCTGTCTTCCTCTTTTAGATCTCATCATGTTCGTAGGTACCAAGTGCTCGGCCTCGTCCATCTCGCCCGCGTGTACATGGCGCCGCGCTTTGTCCGTAATCTCTCCGACTATTACAGGTATCGTCTCCCACAACTGCTCCATGCGATGTTGATGGTCTCGTAGCTACCGCATTGCGTTCATTGGGAGCCTCAACAACGTGGATGCACTCGGAACGCTATTTGCCATCAAGTACATCCTCCGGACGAAACCCTTTGCCTTCCTCACTGTCTCATTCGTGTCGGCGCTCCTCACAACCGCATGCGCAATCTGGATCCTCGAACGAGACATCAACCCACTCGTCTCAACGTATGCCAACGCGTGCTGGCTCACGGTCGTGACCATGGCCACCGTCGGGTATGGCGACCGTGTCCCCATCACGCTGCCAGGCCAAGTTGTGATCATCCTCTTTGCCATGATCATTGGCATCATCCTCACGGGCATGCTCAGTGCCTCCTTCTTTGCCATGCTCGAACTCACGGACGCCGACCACAATGTGTTCAACCTCCTCTCCAAAGAGAAGCAGGCCAAGACGACAGCCAATGCGTCGGCCCGACTCATCCAAGCGGCGTGGAACCTTCGCCAATGCCGCCGCCGCCGCGTCGACCTCGCCACCTACCAAGCAGGTATCGCTTGCATCATCTCTTGCATCTTGTCATGTGTGTCCAGCGTCTGTGCTACTCTACGCGACGGCACAGACGTGCCGCAAGCAGCGAAAAGCCCAGCCGCTCAATCTCCCATCGACCAACGATGAACTGGACGCGCATTTCGCCCATGTCCGCGCGGCCGTCCGCGACGAGTTCGCCAAGCGCAAGGCCCGCCTCCTCGCCTTGGAAGCCACTTTGGATGGCGTCAAGCTGTGAATAGAGTTGGAGAAATCTATCCAATTGTATATGTCACACATCTAAACGAGGGGCAGGCCGTTGGTCCAGCGGTAGACCAGGACGGAGAGCGCGACCAAAATCCCGATGAGCTGGAACACCACAAACGGCGTCAACAACGCCATTGGGTTGCTCGCGCACGCATCGCAAAGACTAAAGTTCGCTTCGAGCTCTTCTTCCGGGACTTGGCGTTCGCATTTCTTGCACGAGGCGAGCACCTGGAGTTTGGGGGCTTCCTTGGGCTCGGGTTTCTTTGAATCCTTCTTTTCTCCGTCCTTGCCTTCAAGAGCGGCCTTCGCTTGCCGCTCTTCTTCTTCCTTCTTGTGGCGCGCGGCCATGATCTGCGGGCCGCGGACAAAATTGAGGTAGACGAAGAGCAGTGGGTTCATCGTGACTTGTGCTTGCGGGATGGGCTGCTGCTGGAACTCTGATGTGTGATTTCGAGGTCTGGTATTTCCGGAAAATTTCTCCAAATATCCGGTTTACTTTACGTACACTAAATCGGATTCTGAAACCTCCTAAAACAAATACATTCCGCGCCGCTTCGATCTTGCGCCCATTTCCAAACGACGCATTGACCAATGCGGGTGTTGTATATGGTTCTCGCCGTCGCGGCGGCGGCAGTATCGGCAACCCAGGTCGTGAAGCCCATGAAGTTCCTTCAAGCCGACTACGACAATGACGATGTCGATCCGAGCCAGATCTCACCGGAAGAGCGCGCCGAGGAAGAAGCCGAAGAAGAAGACGACCTGAGTGCCGTCCGACCGTGGGCGAAAGACGACGACGGCGACGAATGATGATCGGGATAACCTCTGTGAATGTATATTTCTATTACCTCAACGTGCAGGGGGGGGTTGGACAGTGCAAATTACCTCGTACATTTAATACCCTGTGTCATATCATTCCAAAGAGATCCAAGCACTTCGATTGACAGCGCGGACAGGCGCGGCACCCGCGGCCTTGCTGGGATGGACCCAGCACACGTACGAATAGACTCGCATGTCCCCATTACGCCAGGTTGCGACGATGGACATATGCGAAGAAACCCCGCTATTATTACTCTGCGAAACGGCCCGTTGAAGCGTCAGATCGAATCTGAGAGGCCGCCGCTCCATGCGCCGCTGAGGATGTCCCGCGTCCAAGCGCTGCTGAATCGCATCGTCGAATACTCGGGGGATCCAAATACGATCAAGACATGCTGTGGAGTGCTCTCCATCCTCTCCCGCAGCGAGGACAAGAAGACGGAGATCGCAAACGCAGGTCTCCTCGTGATCCTCCAGGCCATGAACACCCACATGTCGAACGAAGAGCTACTCGAGTCGGCGTGCGATCTACTCTGGACGCTTGCGTTCAACAACAAACCCGTGAAAGCCAGCATCAGCGCCCACGGCGGCATCGCGACCCTCCTCCGCTGCGTCGACGTCCACCGCCTCAACGCCGCGCTGCTCCGCTCGGCGCTCGGAACGCTGAGCAACCTGAGTCAGCTGCCCGACAACCAACAGCACATCGGCTTAGGTCTGCCCGTGATCGTCGCGGCCACGCAACTGCACGCAGGCAACGTCGACCTGCTGGCCTTTGCGCTGGACACCCTCACGAGCATCATCATCGGCCACGAGAAGAACTGCCGCATCGTGTTTGAGCTCGGTGTCGTCGACTTTCTTCTCGACGTGCTGCAAGACTCGGGGCGCGCTGGCGTCGTCAAGTCGGCGTGCCATACCCTCGCTATTCTGTGCGAGCTGCCGGGCGTCGGGAAAGGCATTGCCGACGCGCGCGGCGTCAAGATCATCATCCAGGCGATGGCGACCGCGCCGCTCCCGACAGATGTCGAGCGCATCATCACCGTGCTGCTCTTTCGCATCTCCAAGGACCCGGCCGTGATCCCGCAGATGATCGAAGACGGCGTCGTCTTGGTCCTGTTCAAAGTCCTCTCGAACCAGCGCGCCGCCCTCAAATGCTCCGAGACGCTCCTTGCCACGTGCCACATCCTGAGCCTCATGACGCAATTCGCCGCCACGCATGCTGTGGACCTCACGCCCTTTGCGCCCCAAGTTGCATGCCACGGCGACCTGCTCCTCCGGCTCGCGACCGACAACGGCGCCCCGCTCGCGCTCTCGATCTTTCGCATTTTGGTCGGTTCTACCAACGAACGATGAGACTTGATCCGATGCCTAGGCCCACATGGCACGCAACCCCGTGCCGCTCCCTGCCCTCGTCAACGTGTCCACCATGGAGAGCATGCTCGCGCTCTCGGCCTTCCACTCGAATCCGCCGGAAATGCTACAACTTGCGATCGAAGTAGTCACGGGCCTAAGGCGGTCCCTCGTCCAAGCCCAGCGCCTTCGCACGCCAGAGAAAACCCTTGCCGCGCTGCTCGCGTGCATCCGCAGCTACCCCGATGACATGGCGCTCATGGATCAAGTGTTTTGCATCGTCACGGTGTACAGCCTCTCGGACGAGGTAGAGTCGACGATGGAGACATCCTCAATATCTCGACTAGGCACCAGCCCATCCACGCACTGTCTTTGGGTTCATTGGCGCGGCCATGCGCTTCCTCAGTCGATTCTCGTCGGCCGATTGGGCGCCCAGCGCCATGATTGAAGCGTGTCGGTTCCTCCTCCACGTGATGGGGTCGAAAGAAGGCCTCGAGAGCATGATTTCGTGCGGCGGCGTCAACGTCCTGAAACAATTCAACGACGACGTGTTCAAAGCTGTCGCCGGCGTACCACCGGAGCTGCAAAAGTTGTTGCATGGGATGTGCCTGCGCCTCGAAACCCCCTTTCTCATGCCGATGCAACTCCCGGTCGTCCTCGCCAACCAAGAGGGAGATGATCATGTTCCACCGCCGGTTGTCGCCACAGACGTCGAAGAACCCGACGACGAGCTCGACGACGACGACGAGGAGGAAGAAGAAGTGGCCGTGCAACAGGACGACGAAGACGACGATTGTGTGGATGACCTGAGCGATTGCTGCGACGATGTCAACGACCCCCAAGTAGACGACGTCGACGACACCGCCCCGCACACAGCCACCGCAACCGACCCAAAAGACAAAGAAATGGCTCCAACCGTCTCTGGCAGCCTCATGACAGCGCAATCTCTGCTCGCCTACCTCAGGGACAATGACGCGGTCGACATTGTGCCAAGCCAGCGCACGCCGTCGACGGTTCAAGATGGCCGATACAATTATGTCAATCCCACGTCTGGCAACAAACTGCCAAAGCACCCGCTCAAGCGACTCGTGAACCAGCAGCCGAGCGACCACCACCATGTGCTCCTCACAACGTGTCCCATCCAACCCGAGCCTGCATCCTGCACCTTTGCTGACACGTGGGCTATGCAATCGTACATTGACGAACGCACCCAAGCGCGCGTCGACTTTCTTCGAACCGATGGCCCCGCCAAGGCCCAGCTGGTCTACCAAAGCTCCCATGCAGCCGGCGACGTGTCGGTGACGAGCCACGTCGCAGAGGCCGTCTACCCCTACGCTGTACCGTTGCCCCAACAAGGCAACCCACACCACCACCTTACGTTTGACTCGGAGTTTGACGGCGGCAACCTCCTCCGGGCCGTCCAAATCGGGCCGTTCGAATACGACCTCGTCCTCCGACCAGACTTACACACCCAAGGCTACACGCAGTGGTTCTACTTTGCCGTTTCAAACGTCGACGTGGCTGTCGACTACCGCTTCAACATTGTCAATCTGTACAAACCCGACAGTCTCTTCAACACGGGTCTCCAGCCAGTCGTCTATTCCCTCGAACAGGCCGAAACACAAGCCATGGGCTGGACCCGCGCCGGCCGGCAAGTATGCTACTATGCGAATCCGTGGCGCCAGCCCCCCAAGAAGGAAGACTTTCACCCGACCTACTTTACCATGAGCTTCACGTTGGCCTTTCCGTCTGCCGATGACACGTTTTTGATTGCCCACTCGTACCCGTACACGCTGCTGGACCACCGATGGCACATGCGCCAGCCCCAATTCCTCGTCCCACAAGTTGTCCGACGCACCGTTCTTTGTCGCACGCTCGGCCAACACGACTGCGATCTCCTCACGATCACCGACTTTGCCTACGAGATGGACGCAATCGACGCCCGTCCCGTCGTCGTGCTCACCGCCCGCGTCCATCCTGGTGAGCCCCAGGCGAGTTGGGTCATGCGGGGTGCGCTGGACTTTCTCGTCTCGGACGCACACGACGCGCGGCTGCTCCGTCGGCTCTTTGTCTTCAAAGTCGTGCCAATATTGAACCCCGACGGCGTCCTCTACGGCAACAATCGCTGCGGGCTCGCAGCATGCGACCTCAATCGCCAGTGGAAGACGCCGCGGCCACAATCACACCCGACGATCCATGCCATCAAGTCGCTTATGCAATCGCTCCCCGTCGTCTTTTACTGCGACATCCACGGCCACTCGCGCAAGAAGAATGTGTTTATGTATGGCTGCGACACGCGCAAGTACATCAATCCAATCGCACGTGCCTTTCCCCGTCTCCTCAGTACACACTGGATCGGCCAACAGTATGTCAGTCTCGATTCGTGCAACTTTCAAGTGAATCGCGGCCGCGAAGCCACGGCGCGCGTAGTGGTCGGTCGGGACATGGGCATCCTCAACAGCTTCACGCTCGAAGCGAGTTTTTGCGGCGCCGATTTCGGCGTCTTGGCCCACCAGCACTTTAACCTCCGCCATTTGCAAGACGTGGGACTCGCACTCGCGCAAACGCTGATGGAGTACGCCATGCCCGAAGCGATGGACCGCGTCGTCGTCTACGAATGGCTGCAACAACACGACCAAGCCCATGACATCCTCGGGTACATTGAGGCCCAATACCGCGAACGGAGACAAGAGCTGAGTCTCTCGGTCATTCCAATGCACATGACACTGGTGCCGCTGTTGGAGAGGAAGCCATCGAACGGCCGTTTGGCCAAAAAGGCATCGACGAAACCAAAATTGAAGAAGAAAAAATCGACCAAAGCGAGCCAGCAGCAGCTACAGACGACGCCAACACCACCCACGAGTGTGGCCAAGGGACCCAAGCTCCACTCGATCAAAACATCACCCCAACCCCCGCCTCTCACGACCACGTTGGTAAAGAAGCCGCCGACGAAACCCCCCAAGAAGAACGAGCCAAAGAAATCGTCCAAGTTGCAAACGAGCGCCAGCACCCCACCACCCCTCGCGCTGAAGAAGGCGCTGAGTCTCCCCAGCCCCAAGAACCAGCTCCAGACGCGCTACAAACCCCTGTAAACCTTCTTTTAAACGATTTTGAACTGACGAGGGAGGTAGGGAAACCAACGCCGCCGAAGTGCTCAAATACAAGAGCCCCAACCTTAGCCCTGGCTTTCGCCGCCTTACGCTATTCCAGCCACCAAGGTTCGATTTATACCCCCCCTGGATGTTGTACGTGATATTCTGGACTAGTTTTCGGGAACTTCCGCGCGAAGCTGCAGACGAACGCGCCCCGCGGCGGATTAGTTTCCCTACTGTTAGTAAATAGGATCCCAGCGTACCATGGTGTCGTGAATTTGGTGGTCTCTGAGGCTTTCCTGCATCTGGCTCAGCGTTCTTCATATATGGTGCAAGCGACACACACGATCTTGAGTGACGCTTACGACAATCCCTTGTATCATGTGGTATGTGACAGCAAATGTCAAGTGCGTCTACTCGAGTGACGTGAATTTGATTCCGTAAGGCGGAGAACATTGCATCAAGCAGCTCCAGGGGTCTACACTGATACATTCTCTCTTCTGCGAGTCTTGTAGTCTTGTGGGCAGTGTCCCCCATCACAGACTCCATGATCCACCTTTTCGATTATGTAGCTTCAACAAAGCTCATATAAAGTCCGCTCACTTTATTGGTCGAATAATATACTCATACTCAGAGTATTTGTATCGAATAATCACGTTAGTCAAAAATGATCATTCGCAATTTCACCAGACAGCGTTTCGTAGCCTTGCCAAACTCACTGTGTCGTTGTCAGTTTAAGTAAATATTTCAAACCAAATGGGAGCAAAAGATTGAGAGAGAATAAGCCAATTATATCCAACAAAACAACTCAAAAACAAAAATAAAAAAATATGCCAACATAAATCATTTGAAGGATACTTTATATCCATAGGAGGGAAATCGATCGTAGAGGATAACTCAACCACCTTCAAAACACGTGAAAGCCACAAAGCCGCCAACCACACGCATCGAGTATACAATGGACAATACCCAACGTTGAGAGTTTTCAACAGAGTTGCATCACATTGCCAGACAATGTGGGTCGAGAATCCACAAGTGGTAGACACACTTGACCAATTCCAACGCTACGTGGGTCGACGGAAGATGCGACCCCGTCAAAATGGGAAGCGTGTGCGAGAGAAGAAGAGTCAAAAAGGTTCAGATGCAACTGACGATCCAAGCATAGCTGGGGGGGGTCAGTCAAGTCCTGTGCACTCGACCACAGGTGGTGGTGCGCTTGCAGCTGTCTCGCCAAAAAGAATCATGAAAAGGGAATGTCAAAGCAAGGACATTTCACGAGTGTGAACTGGCACACTTGTGCTCAGCTTCATTGAATCCCTTGTGATTGGTTGGTATTATTCAAAATCAGCCAATTAAAATACAACATGTCGAGTTTCAGCCAATGGGAGACTGTCCAGACATTGAACTGCAACAACATACTCCGGATACCGAATGCCAACGCCGATTCCCATTTTCGACGTCCAAGCAACAAGAACGATGAACGTCGCAGGTGCGTGGGACGGGGCGACATCAACTACACGCCTACCAAGAGAAAAAAGCTCTCTCAACCGAGTGGAGCAACGATGACTGCGACTGCTGCACCGACGACTGCAACACCAACGACTGTTTCAACTGCATCCGCTGCTGCATCAGCTGCTGTGACTCTGCCCACAACTGCCCATGATATTCGCCACTTTATGAGTGCTATTGACCTCCACGACCTTGCACGTCACTTCGACAACAAAGACGACGATGTCAATCCCTATTTCGTTTGTGCGACGGTGTATCCGTTGACGCCTTCAATGCATACGTTCGTGGTCAGGAACACTGCGGGTCGGCCTTCGCTTTCTCGAACTCAGTGGCGATGGGCGTGTATTGATCACCGAGCTTCCAAATTCAAGAGTGCACGAGAGCACAGCCTGGGAATTCGGAAAGGAGTTCAACAGAGCGACAGGAAATGATCGCATGGTTGGAAGTGGTGGCGCAACGACAGTCAGCAGAGATGCGCTCCCAGACAAAGAGGCCGACGCGAGTTTTGGGCCACGACGAACCACGCCACGTCGAAACGCGCCACCGCAAGGTCGTACGATTGCTGATTGGTTGACTCTGGTGGTGGAAGTTGGCCTGTCTCAAACTTGGCCCCAACTGATCGCTGCTGCCACGTGGTGGTGCGGTTATGCTGGGATTGAGTACATCTTGCTGCTCGAAGTCAGTGCCGATGGGACGCGGTTTGAATACCGTTTCTACGACATCGTCACACCTAGGGTCCTTCCCGACGTGCCAACACGCGATTTTCAACGAAGCATCAGACCGGATCCTATCAACATCGGATTCAACATGCGCCGCATCTTGTCCATCCCCCCAAATCAACCGCTTCCTCCCGGAGTGAACCAAGTCGCTGTTGTGAATCTCCGCGACATCATGGATTCTGTCATCAGCAGCATTTGAGAAGTGGATTTTAAGGCTCGAGCACTAATCAAAAGCATTGATTTCAACTGCGTAGTCCAATTTCAACTGGCCTTTGTCTGTACAACAATTATTGATTCCAACTTGGTTCAAACTTTCGTCATTAAGTTTGCTCCAGTTGGTGGCATTCATTTTGATTTATTTCTACTTTGGCATAAGCGAGCTTCTGCTCGCAATTCGCCCGATAGTGTTCACGGTCTTGTGCGAGTTTCCGCTCAGCTCGTTCGTCTTCATACACATAGCTAACTTTCTTATTGATACATTCAATCTGTTGCATCCAGAAAGTCTCTCGTTTAATCATGCGCTGTTTGGTAACGCTTTCTAGACTTCAATGAGCGTGATTTGAAATGCATCAATTCCATGAAGGCGCATGTATGGGTAGAGGATACTAGGCTTACCAAAGCGACACGCTCGCTGATGCGCTGCCCAACGCCTCTCCAGTGTTTAAGTCGTTGCACCGATGTACACGATTGAGTTATCGGCGTTGGAGATCTTATAGATAGTTGCGTTCATTGATGAGTTTGCTATGATTATACACTACCCTGACATAAATCAGAATTGAAATCACTGAGTTGCTTGGAGTGTTGCTTGGTTGGAGTTGCTGGTTGGAGTTGGATGCTCGATCAAAGGGGTGATCGAGCCGCGTTCTAGGGTTGATTATTTCTGATTCTGTGGAGGGGTTAGAGGGTGAATGGTGTGCTGTGGAGCTGGGATGGTTTAGGGGTTTTAGAGGTGGGGTCTAGGTGTGTTGTGGTGGGGGACAGGGTTGAGGGATTTGGGAGGAGTGCCAAAATCTGCCTTGTGACCTTTTACTGTCCTCAGCATCGGTTCCAAATGGTTTCAAATGCGCATGGACTACCTTGGTGCAGTCATCGTCGTCGCTGTCGCCTTCTTGGCCGTCGGCACCCGCGACACCATGGGCTTGGCTGCGGCAGGTCTTGCGTTGACCTACTCGACGCAGCTCTCGATCCAAATGTCCCGCGTCGCCATCTTTGGAGCGATCATGGACAGTGCCAAGACAGCAGTCGAGCGATTGAACCACTACACGAGCTTGGAATCTGAAGATATGACTAACGAGAGCGAAGTGACTAACTGGCCCTCCCAAGGTACAGTGAATTGTCACCGTCGAATCATTGTATTTTCCATTGACACTTGATATAGGTGCCATTGAGTTTGAATCGTATTCGATGCGATACCGAGAGCATTTGGATTTGGTATTGAACCAAGTCAGCTTCACGGTCCAACCAGGCCACCAAGTGGGCATCTGTGGTCGCACAGGGTCGGGCAAATCGTCCTTAATGGCTGCTTTGTTTCGCATGGTCCCTGCTGCCACGGGTCGCATCACCATCGATGGGGTATATCAACTCTCAATATTCAAAATGGATCTTAACGATGATGTAGGTCGACATTGCGTCCATGTCGGTGACGACGCTGCGGTCGGGTCTGACCATCATTCCGCAAGACCCAGTCCTCTTCAGTGGCTCCATTCGGCTGAACTTGGACCCGACAAACGAAGCGTCGGACGCGGATCTGTGGACGGCCGTGAAGCAGGCCCACTTGGGCGACGCGATCCCGAGCTTGGAGTTTGAAATCGCCGAGAAAGGCAGCAATCTCTCGGTGGGCCAGCGGCAGTTGGTCTGCATCGCCCGGGCCTTGTTGCGCCGGTCCAAGGTGGTCGTGCTGGACGAAGCCACGGCCAACATCGACCCCGAGTCGGACCGGCTCATCCAGCAGACGATGCGGGAATGTTTCCACGACGTCACGCGGCTCATCATCGCCCATCGCCTCGATACGATTTTGGATTCCGACCGCATTTTGGTGTTGGACGCGGGCGTGGTCAAGGAATACGACGCGCCGTCGGTGCTCCTCGCCAACAAGGAGGGCGCGTTCGCCCAACTGGCCCAGCACGCCCACATTGACTTGGCCAAGAGAATTGTCTTGTAAAATGGATTTTTTTTCATTTTGCATCAACCTTATGTGTATTTCAGTGATTCACTTTCGTGGCGCTGCCACGTCATTATATTTCAAAGTTGGGAGTGCGTTGAACAACCAGGCAAAAGTTCTTCTGGTCGTACGCAGTATTGAAGTTGCTGTAAGTTTTGAATATGTTATGTCAGCTTGGAAGTCGTCATACATAGTAAGTTGTTTTCCTCCATTTGAAAAAGCACTTTTGAAAAGATTGGCAGCGAGGCAATATCGGATGTGCTCAACTAACACCTCCAAGTTGAATGACATTCAACTTGAAGCTGAGTGACGATGTGGAGGAAATGTTTGAAACAGGTGTGATTGTGAAGGGAATGTCTCGTACGAGTAATCAAACTTCAATGTGAAGGCAGCAGGGCAAACGACTGAAGGATGGGATCCGCAGAGCGAAACGAGTAATTAAGATGGTCGTTGGTGTTGAAATTGCATTCAATGGGGCACTTCCTTGGTGGTGGACATGAGAATTGAAGCAGCAAGAAAAAATGCGCGTGGGTGCGGGTGGCCGTTTGATTAGGTGGGAGGAGACAACGGCAACTTTAATGAACTCGATACAGCCATATTAGTCAATATATACCGCATTTGCTGCAAGCAATTCACATATATATGCACCAATCAAGATGTGTATTCAAGAGGTTCACTTCATTGACTATTATGAAATGAACCAGTGAGTGTTGGTCCTCCTCTCCTGTGGACAAACACTGAACAACGGAGTGAGGTCCTTGACCTGCCGGTCGTGGCACAGAATATTCCTCCTCAACATTGGGACCACATGAAACGCTTGTTTTCCTTGACCTCGGAAGTACCATTTTCTGCCGCGCATGACAGAATACACTGCGCTCAAGTCGCCGACCGCATCAAGAGAATCGGAGAGTGAAGTCCCGTGGGCCGAACGCCCACATCCGCTGGAGAATGTGAGCTGGTGGAGCTACTTGACAATTGGATGGTTGGACGCGCTGATTTGGAAGGGTTCAAAAACCACGCTGACCGAAGACGACGTCTGGGGACTGGCCAAGGCTGACTTGGTGGAAGCCAACTACGACAATATGAAGCGCCACTGGAAGTCAGAGCTCAAACCAAAGCTGCACGTGGTCATGTGGTATGCCTACCGCCGTCGCATCGTCCTATCTTTCCTCTTCTTTGCCATATACGCTGTCCTGAGCTTGCTCCAGCCCATTGCTGTCAAGTCCATGATGCAATTCCTCAAGAACGAACCCACGACCACCCTTGGAGTCACCAATGGCTACGTCCTCGCCTTTATTCTCTTTTTGGTGTCTGCGATCGCCTGTTGCATCATGGATTTCGCTGGTTTTTATGCTGGCCACATTGCCATCAATCTCAAAACGGCCGTGTCTTACATGGTCTACGAGAAGACCCTAGCCCTCTCCAGCAAAGCCAAAGCTAAGTTTTCGTCGGGTGATGTTGTGACCTTGAGTTCCGTCGATCCCGAACGCATCAACATGGGGTTTGCCATTGGCCATTGGACATTTATCAGGTACTCTAACTCAACTGCATGATATGACCTCTCACTAGTCCCATCTTGTTGGTGGTCATCTACGTTATGCTTGGTTTTGAATTGGACTTTTTATCAGCTCTCGTCGGTGGCCTCGTCATGGCTGCGTTTGTCGTCGGTGGATTTCTCTCCAGCCAAAAAGTTGGTCTCTTGCGTCGTGACATCCTCCAAGTGCAAGCCGAGCGTGTGAAATTGACCAACGAAGTGCTCCAAGGCATCCGTGTTGTCAAGTTGTATGCATGGGAAGTGGCCATCCAAAACCAACTCCACGACATCCGCCAGCGTGAATTAGCCTGCTTGGCCAAGTATCATGCTCTCAAGGTCGGCAACAACGTTCTCTTCATGGTCGCCCCCGTGGTGTCCCTCGCCTTTTGCCTCATTGTCTACGTCGCCCGCGGCCATGCCTTGGACACGACCACCGCGTTCACAGCGCTGGCTTACATGAACATCACGCGACACCCGTGCAACATTTTCTCCACGTCTGTGATTGGTGTCACGGAGGCGCTGGCGTCTTGCTACCGCCTCACGGAATTTCTCAATGCCGATAAATTGGAATATTTAGAATTGGAGCCAACGACGACGCACTACGCAAACGTTGACCTCGTCGATGCTGATTTTAGCTGGGAGAATGACAAGACGAGTCCCACGCTCAAGCAAATCAATTTTAAAGTTGTACCAAACACGCTCACGATTGTTGTGGGCACGGTCGGAAGTGGCAAGTCCAGTTTACTCAGCGCCATTTTGGGCGACATTCACTTGATTGGTGGTAGCCGAGATGTTCAAGCTCGGTTTTCGTATGTGAATCAAGAATCCTGGATCCAGCATGCCACCGTCAAACAAAACATCCTCTTTGAGTCCCCCTTGGACGAAGAGTTGTATAATCGGGTCATATCTGCTTGCCAACTTTCCCCCGACTTGGAAATGTTGCCCAAAGGTATGTATTGTATAATCCACTTCACTAAGTGTTGACTAGGCGACGCGACTGAGATTGGGGAGCGTGGAATCAACTTGAGTGGTGGTCAAAAGGCCCGCATCAGCCTCGCCCGTGCCATGTACCACCAAGAAGCCAACGTGTATTTGCTGGACGATCCACTGAGTGCGCTGGATGTGCATGTGGCCAACGCCGTCTTCACAGACTGCATGCAGGGCCTCCTGCGGGGGAAAACCACCCTATTGGTCCTCGCGAGTCACTACCATCTGCTGCCGTATGCCGATCGGGTGTGTAGTTGACTATGAAGATGATCCTTGTTGATCATGTTGGTAGGTTATTCTGATGTCGGGAGGCTGCATCGTCGGTGATGGCACTTATGACGCCCTAAAAGCCGACTATCCGCACTTGATGAATTTTACACAAAAGACATTGACCCCTGAGACTCTGGTTGACGAGGCTGCCGACGGTGAAAAGAAAGGTGTCCAAGATGAAAAGACTGTTGATACGCTCGTGGTCAAGGAAGACCAAGTCAAAGGCCAAGTCACATGGGCCACGTATGCTGCCTACTTGGGCGCCAGTGGCTACAGCGGGTACCATGTATGTCCTCTCGGCCATTTGACTTATCGTTTCGTAGCGTCGTGGTTGCTATTGCAATCACTGTTTTATTTGCGTTGGCCCAAGTCACCCTTTCGATGACGGATTGGTTTATGAGTGTTTGGGCTCGTGATGGCCCTACCAGCCTCTCGTATGGCTGGGCGTATGTTGGTTTGGGAGCTGCGTCGGTTGTGCTGACGTATGGTCGCTCCCTTTTTCTTGTCTTGACGTCGGTGCGCTGCTCCAAGAACTTTCACGCGCGCATTTTGAGCTGTGTCTTGAATGCCCCCGTCCCCACGTTTTTTGACATTACTCCTGTCGGTCGCATTCTCAACCGCTTTTCGTCCGATTTGGACCAAATTGACTCCAATTTACCCCACATGGGGCTTTGTTTGCTCCATTTTGGAATGGCCGTCCTTGCAGTTTTGATCATTTGTGCTGCCTCGACGCCATGGGTCATCCTTATGTATGTTCCCATTGGCTACGTCTACAAGCTGGCCCAGTCTGGCTACAACAGAACAGCCAACGAAATCAAACGCATGGATGGTGTCACTCGCTCGCCCGTTATCTCTCTAGTAAGTGAAACCTACCAAGGCCTGACCACCATCCGCGCATTTCATAAATCAGCCCAATTTGCACTCAAACAACAGCGCACCATCGACTACAACATGCGATTCAACTTCAATCAAACCATTGGCTCCAAGTGGTTCCAAATGCGATTGGACTTTCTCGGTGCGCTCATCGTTGGCGGCGTGGCTTTTCTGGCTGTTGGCACACGAGCCTCGCTTGGCATTGCTGCTGCTGGCCTTTCGTTGACCTATTCAACACAGTTGTCGGTCATGTTATCTCGCTTGGCAGCCTTTTACGCCGTTGTCGACAACCTCATGACGTCCGTCGAGCGACTAAACCACTACACGAGCTTGGAATCCGAAGATATGACTAACGAGAGCGAAGTGACTAACTGGCCCTCCCAAGGTACACTGAATTGTCACCGTCGAATCATTGTATTTTCCATTGACACTTGATATAGGTGCCATTGAGTTTGAATCGTATTCGATGCGATACCGAGAGCATTTGGATTTGGTTTTGAATCAAGTCAGCTTCACGGTCCAACCAGGCCACCAAGTGGGTATCTGTGGTCGCACAGGGTCGGGCAAATCGTCCTTAATGGCTGCTTTGTTTCGCATGGTCCCTGCTGCC